>RPOG01000722.1:0-249691 GCA_008086565.1 Thalassoma bifasciatum | reverse complement strand
CGCGACGAAAAGAACCGAAACTTTGGCAAAGCAAATACTACTGTCACACTTCTGCGCCGTGGGCAAATATTTGACCGATTGCAGGTTGCGTGCGTGTGTGTTTGCTTTGTTCGTGTTTTGGAGTGTGTGTTCTCTGCAGAGGGGTGAAGGGGGGTAACTGGTGCTTCTCTTGTTGAATATTTGTCACAATAAAACCCAAATCAGTCAGAATCCATTCATCTAGACTGATACTGTTGAGTTTGGGATGTTTTTTTTTCTTTTCTCTCTTTCTGTTTTTGTTAATTTTGAGGCATCGTCTCAGTCATCCTCCATCCTGAACTTTCCACGTGGCCACTGAAGACTCAGCCTATTTTTCTGCCAAGTCCATTAACACAGCCAACAAACAATGGATTCATGACAAGAAACATGTAAATCATTCCTCAATTGGATTTTTCATTTTCATTTTTATTGGGTTGACCTGCAGTGAAATACTGCATGGATTTCACTCTCCCTGCTCTCTCATGCACACATAGCTCTCTCTCTCTCCCTCTCTCTCTCTCTCTCTCTCCCTCTCTCTATCACACACACACACCTCCCACCACAGCAAGCGTGACTCAAATAACCAGCACAGGGGCCCCCATGTTGTTACCCAGTAGAAATGTTCATTCACACACTCTCAGGTGGCATCAGAGAGACTCTGACTCATGTGCGCTGCATGTTAAGGGGTGAGTAAGAGCTTCCTCAGGTGTTACACACACCTACAGCACAGAGA
This sequence comes from Thalassoma bifasciatum, assembly GCA_008086565.1. NCBI lineage: Eukaryota > Metazoa > Chordata > Actinopteri > Labriformes > Labridae > Thalassoma > Thalassoma bifasciatum. The sequence continues at coordinate 248,940 of RPOG01000722.1, read as the reverse complement.
AACACCACACAAGCATCACAGTAATAAAAGACTTCTATGGCTCTTTATTTCCTTTAAACACTTTCTTTTGATATTTCTGAGGTCATTGCTATGATAGATACTTCTTCTTAAAGCCAGTCCAGGATCAAAACAGAAACCTCAGCTTGATTTACAGTTTTGTAGATTTATTTCCCCTTTAAGAGAGTTACAATTTCCCTAAACTAAGTCAGTTTCAGAAAAAAAGTATGGAAATTAGTGTTTGTTAGATTCTTTCTTTTTTGTAGCAATGCCTCTTTGCAATAAAACAACGGTGCCACATTTGTAAAGAAATTAGCCAAGTCTTCTCTGCCAATGCCAAACAGCTCATTCTACAGTTGAGTTTTATTCATTGGATTGGATAATTGAAGTCTAAGGAAACAAGATGTACTGGAAATTTATCTATCTAACTGCAGAGCTTAGTGCTGGAGCCATAATCTGCACATTAAGTTTCAACTGGTGGTAGTTTTGAACCAGATAAGATAAATGGATCATTATTTTGGCAGCTAAAATCTGAGGAGTCAAACTCTTATATTTCATTTTCAGGATGTCCATAGTGCTGTTTCTTTACACTTATGTTTTTGTATGAATCCAGTATTGAGTGAAATTCAGACCACAGTTGTTCACATCACTTCCTATGTTGCATTCATGTCAACATGTTTTTCACGTTTTTGTGGGATACAGCTATTGGATTTGAGGAAACTGTATGATTTTTATTTCATATGGTGTATTTCACCTTTTAACAGTTTGTTTAGAAAATCTATAAACTTGATTAAAGGTAGGGTCTGCAGGACTTTTCGTTAATGTTTGTAAACACACCATTCAAACTTGGCTCCCTCCCTGGCTTGGTGCCTCCAACTGTAGCTACATAGACTCCTTCACCAACCCAACTAGCACTTGCAGCATCACTTTTATACACTGGGAGAGACTTGTGAGCTATACACCTGACATCCTGCAGGCAAATGAGGTTTTCTACAAATATTGTATCATTCTTTCTATGCATGTTTCAGCCGCTCATCATCAACACGCAGATCCAGTTGTACACTGTGCGCTGTGATTGGCTGGGGTCACCACACCTACTCTCTGAATTCAACCAAAACATCAACATTTAGGCATAGGAGAGAGTTAAGCAGACACAGACAGATGATGATTATTCCTGAAAAAGTTTACAATTCACTTTTTAGTAAAATCCCACAGACTCTACCTTTAAAGTTTGGTCTTTGAGGGTTTTAGTGATGTATAGCAGAAGTTTTATGCAAATAAATGGCACAAAAGCATGTGAAAATGTGAAGGTTTGCTCTGGCAGACTTGGTATGAAAGGTCATAAAGGGTCAAGAAACATCAGGCACCTGATTATCAGCTTCTGGAGAAACCAGTAGCTTGAAACAAGAGTCAGTAGCAACATTAGAATAAGCAGTTTGGCACTGGCAGAGAAGATTTGGCTTAATTAGTAGGCCCAACCCTCATACATGTTCTTTACAAACATAGCTACGTTCGAAAGAGAAAAAAGTCACCCTCCAAGAAACATTGTTACAACAAAAAATACAAACACAAATTTCTTTTCGTGCTAAGTTTAAGAGCCATCCGAGGGTCTTTCAACAGTCTCACTGACTGTTTGATGCCCCTAGTTTTTTTTATCAGGCGCCCCATGTACAGAGGCTACAGCCCGTTACACTGGTTAAAGGATCAACTCTCGCTGTTGAACATCTGTCCGCTGTGACTCCATGTGGAGAGAACTGGGTAAGAAGAAAGGAGAGAAAGTCACGAATGGATAGAGACAACTAAAAACAAACCAGCAGGCACATTCTCAAAAAATTCAACAGATCACGAAACCTAAAGGCGACGCCAATAATGATGGGGGGATTGAGGCAGATTGTTGTAACCCCAGATTAACTGATAGTTTCCCACCATTGAGAGCCTTGTAGGTTTAATTTTGTTCTGGATTGTTCTTGGATAAATAAAAATCAGTCAAGAGAAACTAAATAAGGAAACATGATCTCTTCCATTTGCTGTGTCAGCTTAAGTGTTGCATCATTTTGGAGCAGCTAAAGTTTCTGCAGGAAATTACTGGAACAGCCGAATTTAACCTAAATGAAAGGCAATGACATTAACAACAAACCAGAAAAATGCTGACCTAAAAGAAGTGCTGGGTTCTTCGAAAGTGAAAAATCAAATAGACACATAGAAACTCTGCCTTGTCTGTTGGTAATTGATGATATCTTCAACAGCTATAAAATCAGATAGAATGTTGAGTGGGCCTGCAGATAGTCTCTGATTAGAGTAATTAATCCATTGATACTGAGAGGGTGTCACAACAAAGAGGAGGTTAATCAGGAACTTTATGAATGAAAAATCAATGCGGTCAGTCAAAGACATGGCCTTGTTTCATTATATTGAGTGTTGGCTTCTTACATGGCAAACACTGTTGAAGAAAAACAGGGCTCTTAGTGCCACAGCTGCAAAAAAGTTTTAAAAAAAAATTGTGTTTATGCTTGAGAGAGAATAAACAACTACTCCTAAAAGTATTGGGGATATCAATTCAGTCAGGGGGTTGAGAATTTGAACAGAAATTATATACTTTGGGATATCTAGTGGTAATATTTCATAGTAATCATATATTATACCATCAAAAATATGGATAAGATAAGATAAGATAGCATTTGATTAATCCTCGCTGGGAAATTCAGATGTTACAGCAGCCAGAATAAGAACAAGATCCAGAATAAGAACAAGATCCATAATAAGAATAGGAACAATCAAGAGTAAGACTAAGAATTTTCAAAAAATTGAGATATATATAAATTAAGTACTGTTATTCTGTGTCTGCAAGAATGATATCACTTTTTCTCAATTTAGGAGTGAAAACTGTCTATAAAAAAATCATACATTTGATTTTATAAAGTGTGCAGTATCCCTGCCATGGTTTTCTGCTGTGTAACAAAGTATCCCACAGTTTTGGAAACAGCCCCAAACAGCATTTTTAAAATTTATCTTGCACTTTTATTTTGACTTTTTTATCACTGGAGAAAAAGACAAACTAAAATTTCATTCAATGCCAACTAAAGCTCTTGAAACCATTACAGTTGAACAATCATGGGAGAATGGTAGTGAGTCACTGAAGCACTTACAAATCAGATGAATCAAGCATTAGTGAAGTATTTTAGAATAAGTAAAGCCTGTGCTTATTTAGAGCAAGTTTTAAATTTTAAAGGTCCATTATTGACAAACAGGGAAGGTCATATTGTGGTGAGTAAACGTAGATTCTCTCCGTGTAAACAGCATAAAGGTTACAGGCACAGGTTATTGAGCAAGTTTCTACCTGAGGACTTTCACCCCTTGGTGTCCTGCTGTGCGCTGCCATATTGAACGCGGTAACACTGGCAGTGTCACTGACAGCTGGCACTGCGCACACTGCAAGTCATTGAAAAAACATGTTTTCTCGTGATGTTCTGGGTGGGCAAACAGAGCTACGCAACACTCCCCTCTGTGGCCTTGTGTGGGATATTTGACCGTCATGTACCGTAATAAATATGTTACGGATCATGTGTGTTGGAGCTGTTTGCTCAGTCAGGGTACTGGGTTTGTGTCTGACTTGATGCTTTTTGTAACAATGAGTTAAATATCAGCCTTCAAGTCAGCACAGGCTCTGCTGCCTGTCTTTGAGCGAGGTATAGATCCATAATTTTTAAGTTGACTAAAGCTCCTGTAAACAGCTGTAGCTGGTTGTAAAGTTGGCATTAGAATTACAAATTTGTTCAGCTTTTTATGTAAATGAAGCCTGAAATGCTGGACATGTTACTCTCCACTGCCTTGGACTATTGCCATAATCCAATGATGCTCTACTACCTGGATGAAAACAGTCACAGGTGATCTTATAACACATGGTTTAGAAGTATTTTGTTGTAGAAATTAAAGAAAAAGTGGTGCATAAGCTGTGTTCAACTTAACGGCATCTGTACATGGCTTCACTGAGCTCTAGGTTAAGCCATGATGAATAAATTGCTCTCAAGTTTGACTATAAATGGAGTGTTTAATTAGTTTTGGACTAGTCAGTGAGTCACAATTTTAGTATTCATCTACCACTTAGAAAGAAGTCACTTAGGAACAACTCTACTCCTAGAATTGTAATGTAACCATGTATGTAGTGATCTTTAAAGCTCCAGTAGGTAACTTTTGGTCTGAGTAAGTTTTGGCGCCTCCTGTTGACAATAAAGCACCTGCAACCAGAATATGTGAACAGGCAGAGTGAGCGAATTTTAAAAGGAGTGTAGAGTGGGATTTTTTTTGCTCCATTACTACTCATATCGCAAGCCTAAACCTGTCCCAGAACGAGAATAAGAACATAATTTTTTAGAGCGAGCAGGATGAAATTTTGGTTGAGTGCTGAGCGGTATGGTGAGACTTTGAGCGGGGTGCAATGGAGGCAGACATTTTAAAGAGCGAGGAGTGGAAATTCTCACCACTCCACTGGTAGTTTTTATCATGAAAAATGCCTTTATGTTGTATTTCAACTGTCAGGTATGTCACTCACTAAGAATTGTTGCCATGGAAAGTAAAAGAAAGCTGTATTTTACATCTACACAACCGCATTTTCTCCCAGTATTAAAATTAGCCATTGAGAAACAGTTCCCCTTCTTTTCGATTATCTTCATTTTAGTCGATGAAGAAACAATAACGTTGAGGGGACTGTGAGGACTTTCAAAGTGATCTTGAAAAAGTCTCATGTCTAGATATATGCCTGACTATAATCTACAACTTAAAATTAGATTATTAGCACCAAAATAGTTTATTTATAAAAGTAAATTCTTAGCTTCGCTATTAGGTCGGACTGGACCAGATTGATCTACAGCAAGTCAAAGTCTCATTGCCAATACCGCAGTTTTCTCTGCTGAGATGATTTCTGTGATTTATTTTGCATTAATAGTGAAAATGGAGAGGACTGCCCAACAGAAAAGAGACAGAAAAGCAGAAAAAAGCTAAACAGGAGAGTGATAGAGCACGTGCTAAAGGCTAATACAGGGGTTTAGCTGTTTGTGATAATGTTCATTTCAACCCACAAGTAGCAACTATACTGTGGTGATCAGTTCAAACCTGAGAGTTTATCCATAAAATGAAGAGCCAGGTTATGTTGGCTCTGCTTGGTAGATGGGCACTGGTTGGACATAACCAGGATTCACTCATGTACATGGTATCAGTACATCTCAGAACACATGGCTGTGAGTCGGCAGTGGCTAAACTATACTACAAGCTCATAAAGTTTTCTTGTCATCACGTTTCAAACAACAATGCTGTGTAACTGTTGATAAATACATTTACTTGTCGCTTTGCATCTGGTAAAAAGTTGTATTGAACAAAGAAAAGTAGGAAAAGGAAGATCGATTTACTTTCACTTTCACTTTCAGACCAAATACATGATGACAGTTTGTGTGACTCCTTCAGCTGAGGTGAATCACTGCAATCCACTTCATACTGATTCTCCTCACAGTCACTTTAAATTAATTTCATTGTTCTGTCTTTAGCTTGAGAAAGGAACAAAACACTTATAAGACAGTGAATGTTGTGTAATAAAATACAACCTGTAAGTCTGAAATAAAAATTACAGATTGTAAATTTACAAAAGTGAGAATAGAGTGAGTGTGAGATGTTGTTTTCTTTCTACCTTGTGGATTCATTGAAGATGAAGTCATAGCGTCCTGATTTGACTGAACACCTCTGACTGAATTCCTGATTTTTGACCTACTGAACCTTCCTCCCTTCTCTCCTCATCTCCTCTTTTACATCTCCCTTTGATAACCCCGCGACTCAATCTTTCCTGTTCCTTCCACTCAGCAGGGGCTTTGTAGTCAGGACAAATTGATAAGTGATGAACTGAGATAGTGGAGGGGAGAGAGGGGCAGCAGGAGTCATCAGCACTAAGGGCAGTCAAACTTGATGACTGTCCAAATTGACTGACAGGTCAGCGAGTTCGGTGATCAGGGTTTGGAGCCGAGGTTAGACTTAGTGAGTTGGGCTGCAGGCACATGGGACGGCACAAAGATGCACATTCATACATGAAAGCACGGAGCTGGACCACCAAGCGCCTGGAAAAATAATGTAGAGGCCACATAGGAGGAGATTAGTTGGGGTCCATGCATGCTTGAGATAGAAATGCTTCGTACAGTCACATCAGCTTGAGCAGTCATGTAACGTCGCTGACCTAGAATGTGTGGTGCCCCTTTCCTCAAAGCCTGGCCTTACACTAAGAATGAAAATATTTACAACAGACCAGGAGTGAAGCAATGCAGGGAGCACCCCGCTTCATCCGTCTCCTCCGCCCCCTGGCAGTGTTTTTCGCCCTTCATCACACTGACTCTCTGTGCAGCAGCAAGGCTCTCACAGAGCTGACAGAGATGTTCCTAAACAGTCCCGACAGTGCCAGCAAAAGAAATCCAGCCTCGCTGTTTAACAACTTTTTCACACTCATTCATGGGTCCTTGAATGCGTCTCGATTCGTTGCACACATTCCTTTGTGGCCATGATTAAAATTCTTGTCGCCGAGCCAATGTAAATGTCATTAAACATCCAGATATGTGACGCTAAACTAACAAGGGATTAATTTATTTGATGGCTCTCACAATAGTCTATACATTATTGAATGTGGCCATAAAGTAGGTCATTCCTATTGATAGATATGATGGGGAAGGGCTGGAGCTGCAAGCAAGGAGATCTCCGTGAACTTAATGACCTCCTCGCACACACTGCGCTGCTGTTGCCTCCTGGCCAAGGCTCAGTATCTAGGTCAGGATTCCCTTGATGGAGAAGGGCCCTCCTCCCTCCTCTCTGACAGCAACAGGCTGAAAGAATGGAGAGTTCACGATAAAAGAGAGGTCATAGGATTGTTACTGAGAAAGGGGGAAATGTCAATCAGTCATCAATTCAGCAAATCAAACCAGAAATAAAAAAATACAACCTCTTATTAATAACCGTCGTGGCTCAAACTCTTGGTGAAAGTTGTGATTTTATTTTGAAAGGATTAGTCATTAGAGGTCGAGGTGATTGAGGTGAAGTGTTGCAAGTTGAGAGCACAGGTCCTGATGCAGAGTTCACAGAGAGAGTACAGTTAAAGCTCTGTGAGCTAAATGAACCTCGTGTCCTCTAAACTCATGGGAGCTCTCTATAGTTAATGTAAGGGCACTCACAGAGAGAGCAAACTGGGCCTTGGCAGGAAATCAGATGTTGTTTTATTTGCAAATTCTCAAGAGCAACTGGGGTAAACGACAGGTTATTAGGACGTGGATGTCAAAATATATATGTGTCAAAGAAAAATCCCCTCGAATGTGCAGATATTTAAAGCCTCTGAAGCTGAAATACGGCAAACGTGTGCATGTTTCGCAGCCCAAATGATTCTGGCAGAACTTTGGTGTTGTTTTTGTGGAAAGCCCTTTTACACCCTAATAGTTATTATATATGATAAAATACTAGTTAAGAGCTTTATCTGACCTAATTTGGGAGTAAATTGAAAATCCAAGCAAGTTCTCATATCTCATTTTAAGCAAAAAAAATGTCTTTTTAGACTTAATATCAGCTATAGTCACCTGACAAATCCAGAAAAATGTCTTACTTTAAGATATCTAAAGACAAAAATGGTGTCTGGATTTGCTTGTGAAAAAAAAATCTGCTAATGAGGTGAAAGAAATATTCTTGTTTTGAGACATTAATTGAATTTGGGGAAAAAAAAAAAACAACGAAAAAATTCTTCTTATCCCATTTTAAGATTTTGGTTTAATTCATTTCAAATAATTAGGACATCATTTTGTCCCTTAATATTTTAAAATAAGACATTTTTCTGGATTTGTCAGTTGAATGTGGCTCAAATATAACGGCTCAAACCAAATATAACAAGACAGTTTTCACTAAAAATAGAACATGAACACTTGCTTCGATTTCAGTTTTTGCAGTGTAGGGCAGAGAATAGAGCAAATGGACAACTACCAGAGGAAGATCAAGGTCAAAGTAATCATCAGTTTGCAAGCACACAAAAAAGAAACAAAACACTCCGTGGCAAACAACAGAATAGTATTTTTTTGAGACTCCAATGGATTCAGTGACAAGTGATGTTTTAAATCTATTTTCCAAACAGAAGTGGTTAAAAGGTCTCTCTCAGAGCATGGCTGAAGTCTGCAAGGGAGAGCTTTGCTTTCCATGAATCCTTCCTTAAAGTTTGGCTCAACTTAGAACAACGGTTTAGCTTTGCTGCTAAACCTTTGCTTGACCTTTGGCGTTAGTATTTGAGCCGGTGGCCCAGGTTCAAATCCAACCTGCGACCTCTTTCCCCTACATCACTCTGCAATTTCACCCAGTTCCCTGCTCCATTCACTGTCCTGACCCTTAATTTAAGATACGAAACATTAGTTTAGTAGTGTACATGTAATAACAATCAAATATAGGCGACCAACGATAAATTGAACTGGCAGTATCTTTTTACATTTAATATGAGTCACATTCATCAGACCAGTCCAGGAAAAATGTCTTATTTCAAGTTATCTAATGACAAGAATGATGTTTGAATTGCTTGTAAATAGGGGGGGAAATGAGACTGAGGTGAGGCAAAATTTCTGGATTTGTTTAATGTATAAAGACATTATTCTGATTTCAATAAACTTGAAATTTGATGCGCACATTTTTTCTATCACATTAGAAGTTTTTTTAATCATTAAAGGCATTTAGGCATCATTTATGTCTTTGAATAACTTGAAATAAGTCTCGTTTCTGCACTTGTCAGTTGAATTCCGCTCATACGAAGTATAATGAGACATTTTTGCAAAAACAAGGAATAAACACTTACTTAGATTTTGTTTCGTAGTGTAGAAGAGCCTGGGTCCAGCAAACTGGATCTAGGTGGTTTCAAACAACACTCAGAAGCTCATTTTTCAGGATATTTGCAATGATTAGGAGTGCAAGTCTCTTGGTGGCTGTGGGGCTGTGAAGAAGACTGATTCAATCTTTTCCAAAGACAAGGACCTCAAGGGTGATTTACACTGTGGCTTTACCTTTTTCCTTCAAGATCCAAGAGTTTATGGACCACGTTCCTCTCAGCAGTGACACCACTTTGACTTAAAGCTGCATTTTTACAAATGTAGAACTTACCAGGGAAATACAGTTTATTAAAATGAATGTCTAGAACAAGCTATTTGGTATCGGCAGGGAAGATTTGGCAAATGTTTCGTACTTTTTGTGCTGTGTGATTAGTTTTTGCACACTGAGAGGATCTGAGATTGGCTGTTGGTCTTTAACTCTGCAGGCTGCACAAACATCTTGTAAGAACAGAGAATATCTGACCAAAGGTGGATCTAAAAAAAACACAGTCTTACTGTATTTGCTGTCCTAATTTCAGCCTGCTCTAAGCCAATAAGTTAACAGGTATGTCCGTCTGTAGAATTTAAAGGCCTGTTAGTGAAAGAGTGCAACAAGTACAGCTGTATTTGACGAGGTCAGCGGGGCCAGCGGGGCTCTTTGGTGTGTTGCTTATTATTTGTTTCTGTTTGTTCTGTAAACAAATTCAGCAAAGAGAGACTATGAGGATGATGTAATGTCATCTTAGTCTGCATTTTTTTAATTCTATGAGATGAAATTAAATAAAAGTTGTACAAATTAGCTCCTAATGAATTAATTTTCTTAAATCAAAGTGATCAAAATGAATATTAGACTTGAAGATGGAAGACGACTCTTCAGATGTTATGTCACTGTGCTTTTCATGGCTCTGTATCAACTCGTTGATTACATCGTTGGCACACTCGGGCACACTCGGGCACACTTTGACCTCTCTGCTGACCTGAGCCTCAGAGGTAAATTTGCCAAAGCTTTGACCCCCAGATACAGTATACCCCCACGGCCCCACAAACTCACCGCCCTGCCTCTGTTATCTTATCATTATAAACAGAAGCTCTGTGTGGATGTCATCATGCACCAGCGTCCTGTCAGCCTGCCTGCTGCTGGTGGGCATTCAAAAGAGGCTGAGCGAGAAGGTACACGGATAAGTTTGCAAAACAAAAGTGACATTTTTTCATCAACAAATTTCTTCTCTATTCCTGACATCCAGAATGTTCCTGTTGGGTTTCCATAGTGGCTGTTGGAGGTTTCTCCCTCACTGCTTTTTGTTGCTGTAAGATGTTGATAGTGAATCTGTCAGCCTGGAATTTGCTGTGGGAGTATTTTGGCCCGTGTGAGTCCGTCTCTCTGCATGTGTTGAAAATAGATCGAGGGGATCAGGAGAAGTTGCTTTGATTTGATCCCTCTCAGTTATGTAACCCAGATAATGTTGACAAGCTTTTGTGCTTCTATCTTGGCCTACACACTCTTGTAAAAGAGATTCTTAATCTCGATGAGGTGTACCTAGTTAAAGACAGATAAAATATGACATCGATGCTAAAATACAATTTAGCAGGGCAAGAGTCCAAATATGGCTTATGTCAAAGCATCAAAATTTTTCATCAAGTACTCAATGAGCCAAATGAACTGAGTAAATTAACCCTGTGGTGCATAGTGGTCACTACAGTGGACACCTATCTAAAAGTTATTTACTCCTAAATTCAATGGTTCACGTGGTGGAAATTCATATTAGCCTGTGTCAGGATATTTTTATTGTTTTTAGGGTCTGAAAAAATGTTTTTGTTTTTTCCCCCAAACATAAATATATATCTTTTTAAAAAAGTTATACACAATTATTTGAGGGTGAAAAAGCTTATACACTATAACTAATTCAGTGTTAAAATGGATGAAAGAGAGTTAAAATGTTGCGCAATGCATAAAAAAATGATTGTTTATTAAATACCCCCCCCCCCCCCAATAAAAAAGAAAGAAGTCAAACAAATAAAAATAGTCATAGTTACATTAAGTTCACAATGTTTTATGTTGAATGCTCGGTTACAAACATTTTGGGAAAAAATGGAAATCTTTTTTCGTGCTTTAATACAAATAAAAACACTAAAGGTAAAAAATCCTGACTCCGACTTTCATAATTCATGCATCAGAGGGTTAAAACTGTAAGATCACATTTTAGCTGAACTCATGTTAACTTTCTCTCATCACCTCTTTGACTAAACAAGGCGACTACATGGAAGACTCCCCATGCCCAAGTGTTGAAACTAATGCTAAAATGTGAACTATTAGTAAATAGAATTTCATAAGAAAAAAAAACTGGACAAGCTGTGCAGTAAAGTGGTCACTAAAAATGTTCTGATGTGTGTGTATGTGTGTATACATATATATATATATATATATATATATATATGGGTATATGGGTTTATGCATGTTGAATGTCAACATGTTCCACTAACAGCAATTTCGATATATTGATGTTGCATTTTGCAATACAACTGCTTTCCAGAACAAAGCATTAAAAAAATAAAGTACTTTTCATGTATTAAAAATGTAGCACCAAGTGCTTTGCATGTTTAAAAACAGCCCCCTCCAGCTCTACACCCCACCACCCACCCAGACCCCACTCCAGCACATGTGCACACTCACAGTTGACATGGTTTTAGAAACTCGTGGCTGAAAACAGAGGGGCCAGGTCAGAAAACCCAGGAGGCCACCTCCACCTGGATGACCACCTCGCTTTAGGCCTGCTAGGGGCCCACGGCAGCCAAGCACAGCCGCAGACCCCCCACCTGGCCAAGCTGATGTTCATCACGAGACAGAGACATCACTGCCAGAGCCAAACAGCCCCCAGCAGAGTGACTGAGGATGAAACACTGGAGATATGGAATAAAAATGTGCAAAGAGGGCTAAAATAAAAATACAATCAATTAAAACAACAATCCAATAAGATGAGAAAATAAAAAAAAGTCATTAGTTTAAAGCCAAATCAAATATGTGGGTTGACAGACTGTTCCAGGGGGATATTGTGTTGAAAAGATGCTTCAAGAAAAGTTTATGTCATTGCTTTTGGGATTTTTAAAGGACTACTGCTGGAAGATCTCAAGGTCTGTGAGGGTTTCTTTTCTGTCGTCTCTTCTCATAATCTTTGCTGATCTCTCATCCAAATGTGCCCTGCTGCCATCTCTAGGGGTCAGTTTGTCAGTAAAGTACGTTACCAGCCTGAAATTGATGGACAGGTGTAGAAAAACTTCAATTATACTCTGGACTGAATGCTGTTGACCAGGGCCTTGTACTTTGTCTTTTGTTTTTCTGCAAATAGTAAACTAGTAACACCTACATTTTCAATGCCACTGCTCATTTGGACAAGTAACGGAGTCACCACTATGAACAGGATAGGCTGATATTCTTTGTTGGGTCGGCAAGAGAAGTTTGGGTAAATAGAATAAATAGAATAGTTTTCTTCCTTATTCTTCTATTATTTTTAACATTTCTGATTTGCTTAATGATGTATTTATTGAGGGATGTGCTACCTGTAGGAGAACCCTGCTTTGGAGCATCAGATCTCCACAGAGTTTTTAAATCTAAAAGCTTGTTTTCATCTGCAGGATGTTGAGATGTTTCTCCGGGTCAGATGAGCTGATGTGGCATGCTTTGTAGTGTTAAGATGATGCATCTAAAGAGCATTCAAGATGGCTACGTAATGACCTAAAAGAACATTGCAACTGAGGTGCATCGTAACCATTCAGATTAACAGCTTTCCTTTGTCATGAGTACGTACAACATGTTCCCATAGAAGCATCTTGACAAGTAAGAAAACTGTTTTAATTTCTTTTGGCTTTAACAACACTTCTTTGGGAAGACGCCAACGAAAGTTCTTCACTGCCAGCTGTTCTCATCTCCACCTATAACATTTGTGTTTGAGTTTCTAGCAGGATTAACTGATTGGGGTTAAAATAAGGTGAAAGGAAAAGAACAAACTCTGACACATCCAGTCCTGTAACTGATGTAATTTTGGTTTAGAGGAATGTCATCGCTTCCCAATCTCTTCTCACCGCATATTTACGGGTACTGACAGCCTCACTGGATGCCAAAGAACTTGTCTGTACATAGTGTATGTATATATATGTATATGAGCCTGCACAGCAATGAACTGGATGAACTGATGGGAACACTTCAGATGTGACTCACCTCTATATAACTCGTCTGGATATGGTCCTGTGTACAGAGTGTGTGTGTGTGTGATAAAGAGAGAGAGAGATGAATTGGTGTCAGAGAGACGAGCATAACACCCCCTTTTTGGAGTAAAGTGTTGTTTACTACAGAATGACGGAAACTTCTGAACTCGTTTAACATCTGCTTCAATAACAACCAGAGACCCCTGGCTGCACAGAAAAAGCTCTAAAGCACATTTCCAGGAAAAGCAGTGCGCCCCACTCTCGCATGACTTACGACCTGTGTTACGTCTCATTCAGAAAGAGAGAGTGAGTAAAAACAGCCGGGCCCCAAAAGGAGGCTTTTCAGGAACACGCAAAGAGCAAAGCAGAGAGATGTGAACACACCCTGCCGCTCACTGAGTGAAAAACATTCCTGAGTGTACAGTAACAATATCCAGTTTCACAGGGAAGAGAACCACATCGTCAATGACGTAGTAAACACGAGGAGAAGACTCGGAAACGAGGATGAAAACCATCAAAACAAGCGTGTTGAGACACTGCAGTAGCTCACACTAACCTCCCTCTTAGTGGGAAAGTGTGTCGTGTTATGTTTTCTGGGTGTGGGAGTTCACTTGTGGACAGAGATAAAGGCAGAACATGTTATTGCAAATACTTTTACTTTGGTAGAAAGAGTTGTGCAAGGCGTGTTTTGATCTCTGTGCCTACAGATTTATTGGACCCATTAGAGCAAATGGTATGGAACAGAGACGGAGGGATAAGAAAATAAATCAGCCCAGCCAAACTTTCTGGTTACGTAGGCAAACGAGCCCTCTGGGTTGCGGACAGATGATTGTTTTTTTGTGTTTCCGCTGCTGAGAACACCCAGTGAGAGACTTTAGAGAACACTCTGTGTTCCAAGGTCGGTTCTCTGTTATTTAAATCACAGACGAAAAACAGGTTTCTCCGTTTAGTTCCCTTTGTGCTATCAAATGGTTCATATTCTGATCACATTTTTTAGCCATAACCCAAACACATACACATATTTAGCATTTTAAAACCTCTTTTTTTTCAAGCTGGACCAGTAGTTCTGACATTACTGACACACTTATTAACTTTGAACCATCTTTTAGTGATTTTTTTTGTCACTAAGTGTGGTCAAACATCCTTATGCTATCATTGTAGACTGATGAAATCAAACCTCACCTGTCCTGATTACAGAAAAAAAAATCACATTTCAGGAGTTCTACTTTGGTTTCTGTCCTAGTTGCATTCAGGTTTCATAGATTTGAAACTGTGCAGTCAGTTGTTATCATTGTTGTAACTTCTTTGAGTTTCATCCTCAGATCTGTGGCGACTCGCTCTTCAAAATAAACCACTTGCACCTGAATGCTTAGCTCCAGGGTAGTAACTCAGACTTTGCAGTTGAATATAGGTATATACTTTATTTACACACAAAATGCATGTTGCTTTATGCCACCCAGGGTTTTTTGAAGTGGAATTTGCCGCTCAAGAGTGAACAGTGTTGCTCCATCCCAGTCAGTATGTTCACATCCACTCAATGGCCATAGCTCACAAATTTAAGTTTTTGTCTGCGTACACATGTATAGAAGAAAATCAGACCTCTGTCAGAGAACTTTTTACTGTGCTTTGGAAAAGTGGCACTGTGTCCTTTTTTGATAAGCGAATTCAACTGCAATGCTGAATGAATTTAACCACAGTTCAATATCAATCGTATACTCTAGGTTTGTCAATGGAGCTGTGATTGGTCTGATCTCAGTCTGACAAAGCTCTCAGTCTGATTTCTTAAGCTGCATGTAAACACACTGAGTGGCAGCAAGAGTAAGAACATGCACACGTCTTAACAAGGATGTGCCAAAAGGGAAACAACAGCAGGTAGTTATAAAACTGACATATCGGCTTCAGACCTTTATTGCATCACGGTTGCTGCATTATCACTGAAAGTCCTGATTCTGTTATATAATATTAGACAACTGTTTACAAGAAGAACTTGAACTCTTGTAACCCTCTTCAGCAGCAGGAATGTGTGTGTGTAAGAGTGTGTGTCTGATCTCCAGATGTTGGAGAGCTCCTCCATTACTCTGACCATAATGGAAGCATTACTACCCAGGGTCCAATGTTCCTCAATGTTCCTTAATATCCTCTTAATACAACACAATAAAGAGAGCTTTCAGAGTGTTTTATGTTCTCTGCCATGTTTTTCTGCAGGTCAGACCTTAAATTTATGTTTCTCTGGGTAAGTGTGCTGAAGCCATCAACTCTTTTTCAACTTGTGTTGTTCTCTTTTCGCTCTCAGTTCTGCTGGAAAAGAAGCTGTATTGACTTTAGTCGGGGTGTAACAGATCATAAATATTAAAGTTCGGATCAAATCGTGGATTCCTGTCCAGATCGTGCTTGAAGGAAAAATTCTTGTTGTGTAACTTTTGTACTTCTCACTTGGCCATGAGCGCTTGTGTTCATTTTAAGGGACATTTAACCACACTGTTTCCCAATCATGTGTTACACACTCATTTTTTTCATTTCATAATCATTGCCATGACTCCAATAATTCATAAAACCAATCATAAAATTCTGAACTTCCTTTTATTTAGACAGTGTTTTTGAAGTAGTGAGTAAAACAGTCTGTGATATGAAACTCTGCATTGTTTGAATGATGTTTCACCCTCCAGCTAGGAACACCAACATTACAGACACTAAACAGAAACCTTTCTGTTGTAACAAATCTGCTTTAATCTACAAAAACAAGCTTTTTATCATCTGAGCATTGACATTGTTGAGCACATAACGTGCTCACAGTTCATTAAGGGCTGCTTCTGCAGAACACCTGTTTACTGAGATAAACACAACAACAAACAAAGCGCCTGCACCCAGGGACGTCATTATCAGTTCTTCTCAGCACTGAACACTAGTAACATCACACAAAACTACAATTGGACTGCACATAAAGCTGTACTTCCTGCAGAAACTCAACAACCCTTGGAGCTGACGCCTTTAAATGAATGTATTCGTCATGATGTGAAAATGTGAGAGGTAAAAAAAAAAAAACAGATTAGAGGACAAAAACCAAGATGTGAAATGGAGTAGAAAAGACATTTTTGTGACTAAAAATGTTGTTTGCAGGTCAAAATAGTCTGAACTTGAAAACAAATCTGATAAAATCCAGACCCTGACTCTGCCATAAAAACATCCAGACACATTTTACCCATTTCACCAATGGAAAACATTTTCCTTTATCAGAAGCAGTTTGCTTATGTTTTAGAAGGATGTAACACTGCAGAAAACTGACCACCTGTTATCCGATACTAAGAGACAACCCAAGGGTAGCTGAGATTTGATTTAGTAAATCTGCAATGACTGCATAAAGGATGTTTGAGAGGGAAACAAGAAATATAGACAGACAATAGCAGAAATTATTGGTGGCTGTTTTGTTTGTTTCAAAATATGCCGCAATTTCTATGCTTATTTATAGTGTTTTTTTTGTTTTGGTTTTAATAAGTTAAAGAAAATAAATCTGTTTCGAGTCATTTATTGCTCCCCGAGTGGGAACTGGATATACTTGCCAATCCTAGCACTGGACACTTGGGACAGTACACAGGAAAAAGTACTCTGGGAGATGTTCGCACTAACTGTGCTGTTGTGCTGGAATGATCCAGATGAAAGAAAATGCAGGGTTTCAAGGTGTTTTTCCACAGGATATTGCATGATTTATTTTCGTGATTGGCTCCAAATCAGCCCTTCGGTCACTGAGTTGCTTTAAGTGGCATTGCTGGATAAACAGTATGTCCCTAGAATTAACTCTGACAGTCAAAAAATGTTGACAGGCGCACAGAAGATTCTCTCTCTACCTCGTCTGTCATGTCATAATTAACACAGCCATTTGTTTTCAATGTTATGCCAGTTTGCACCTGCCTTTTAAATGTGCTTAATACTGAAGCAAATTCAGGTCCGATAAGTCCCATTGCAGGTGCTAAATGATTACATTTGCATCTTTTCCTCCCTGTATTTTCCTCATTCTGATCATCTGCAAATATTCTGCAAATTCATGGAGGCTGACATGCTAAACGTGTTTTGCACTTTTGACAGTCGTAATCCTTGGTGCACCCGGTTAGTACATCAACTTTGTGCTAGCAAGTTCGCCCATGTATTTATGCATACAAACCTTTAGAAGATCAGGCCCTTAGTGACAAGAAATCACTAAAACATAGTTCATGTTTAATAAATATGTCTGCTGGTCCTTGGTCGTTCTTGCAAAATCAATTATGACTTCTTTGAAAAGGTGCCAAGGTGCGGCAAGATGAAAAGACTTTTACATATAACTTTCCAACTCCGGTACAACACAACCTGATTTTGCACTTTGTTTAAGAGTGCTGGGGGAATGAAAGTCTTACAGTATATACATATTCATGTTTTTTTGCAGCCAACTGGAGGTGTGTATGGAAACTTGTACCACACATGCTCATACTAACATGTGTGCAGATCATCCGTGCGTGACGGTTTATGTGATTATGCATCATTCCCTGGCTTCCTCCTCTTGTTTTTTCCATGTCCCCATTTTTCAATCATCTTTGTCCATGTTTACAAAGTCTGATGTGGTTTCAACCAGATCATCACTCACCCTGGCTGTTACAACATCTGTCTGGCTTCGGTGCCAGGACGCAGGCCGAGCTGACGCCGCGTGTTGATGTCGCAGAGAAACGAAGCCCCGAGGTCATCCAGCCTGATCAAAAGACTGTTTTAAAACGCTTTTTTAGTACGCCTGGGCCGGGCTTTCACTGTTGTTTTGGAAAGAAGGGAAGTATATTAGCATGTGTTTTTATGTGTGTGTGTGTGTCTGTGTGAGAGAGTGTGTGTGTGTGTGTGTGTGTGCAGGATAAGGAGGGCACGGAGACTCTGCTGTGTTATGAGCTGTGCAACTGAGGTGAGATATTCGTTGGAAAGGAGTCGACTTGTTGAGTTCAGAGGGGTCCTTGTGTAGCCTGCTCTGAACTCTTACAACCTCAGTGTGTGTCTATGTGTGTGTGTGTAACTCTGTGTGTGTGTGTAAAGGGTGAAAGGGGTGGTGGTGGTAAGTAAATGAGTGAATGAGCTAAAAAACATGCACCGGTCGACCTTGCCTGTGCCAACAGGGTGGAAAATGATCCCCACCCACGCACACACACACACTCTCTCTCACGCACACACACACACACACACATATGCACACATTTTGCCCATGGTGGCCTCAACACGTATTTGCATGGATGTGGCAGTGATAACAGGCAGTACCTCCCACTTCGAATCACCTCTTACCCTCAGTCAACCCAGCAGCAGGGGGCACATCGTATCCTGTTTTCTGGAGATGTCACTGAAGTGTGACGGCAGCAGCAGCATCTTGTCAGTGTGTTACATGATCACACGGGAGGAGTTTAGTACATCAAAGAGCTCATTTCTGATCCACATACTGTTCACAGCAGAATCTGGTAAACTTTAACCATGTGAACCCTGAAAACCTGCCCCTTGCCTTCCAGTAAAGCCAAAAAAAACCCCACTTAAACTTTTACATATTTAACAAAATACCTCACAGCATCTTTCAGGCGTGAACAAATCGGAAATATTAAGTGCTAATGAAGTGTATTACATAAACCATCACAGAGTTAGTCTTTGTGTGGGATCAGCAGTCGTCGTTAGTCAAGCAATAATCTAGCAGGCAATTACAGAGCTAAATGAGGCGCTGCACTGATTGCCTGAATGTTGATTGAAAAAAGCAGGCGGTGCAGATGAATGCAGAGGTGGAAAAACACTAAAAATAAACTCGCACTTAAACTAGGCTGCACTTGTTGAAGCAGTATGAGGAGAAGGGATTGGCACTAGTGTTGCCAGCTGAGCAATTTGTTGCTGTATTTGGCTGCTTTATGTGTCAAAATTAATCAAGAATAACACACAACCACTAGGACTAATGGTTCTGTTTATGAACAAAAGTAATAAAACAACAACTATTTTTTCAACCAGAAAAAAATCTTGTCCTTTAATTATTTTCTGCTTTGCTATGAAACTGTAAATTTTAATATTCATGGATATCAACATTTGATGTATGCCATCATTAAATGTAACATTTTGATCAAACAGCTCGCTTTTAGGGCTACACGTAGATTAACTATTCACTATTAACCGTGACAGCTCAACTATATTAACTATTGGCTATCACAGAAACTTAACAATATTTAGGAAATCAGCAGTTTACTGATAATTTTGGGTATATATGTCATCATGCAAGTATTTATTCCCGATATTTTAGATTGATCTGCCCATCGCTAGTTGACGGATGAGAAACACACAACAACACACAACAGTGCAGTGCCGGATATGCATCTGTTGTATTTCCAGCGTTGAGGTCAGGGTTACGCTTCCTGCTTGAATGTAACGTACGCAAATGAGAAGCGCAGGATCAGCAAGAGAGAACTTGTGTGGCTTTTATACTTTTTATCACTCTGCATGCCGTCTGTTGGCATCTGTACCCAAGCTGCAGGGGGCAGTGAATCCCAAATAGACATCTACCAGAGCATTAAACCAGAGTAGAAGATGTTTGCATTTGTTAACATCATATTACAATGTTTTTTCTGTTTGTTTGTTTTTTTTGCCTGCACGTCTCTGTCCCTCAGTTTCAAATTTTCAGAGGTGTGCAACATAGAAATTTTTCACATCAAAGGACCATTCATCCATACTGACTCATGCCGACATCATGGACACATCAAGCATAAATTAAGCGTTACATTTCTCAACAAGCTGCAGGCGCTGCCATTGGCCCCTCCCCAGTTTCAAACCACTCACAGGCGGACAAGTCCTCTTCGCTCTCATGTCAGTTTTTTTCAGCTGCTGTCAGAATAGATGATAGATGCAAATTAATTACGCATGCAAGTGTCTCTTCTAGGTCACTTTTGCAGGAACTCAGCCTGGATAACGGAGGAGGATGATACTTTGACATTTTAGAGAAAGGAAAAAAAAATAACAAGCACCAATGGAAGATAATTTTTTTGTAGTTCCAAACACATTTATGTCGTTTCTTACTGACATTTTGTCTCTCCCATGAGTTATATATTTCATTCTCCTACAGTATCCATGACAATAACATGCAAATGGCCGCTTATGCAAATCAGGTGATGACATCATTCAGCGGCTTCCAGGACATCCAATAGCTTTTGTCCTTTCTGAGGAATTAACAACACTGTTTGGCACAAATAAGCACAAACTATTGTTCAGACTAAAAGGAAACATTTCTGTTTTTCAAGCTTACAGTGCCAGTACAGAAAACAGCAAATTACTCCTTTCATTATATCACCACAGGAGTAAATTTAAATGGCCTCGTAAAAGTCATGTTTTCCTCACTGGGTTACAGAAATAATCCAGAAGCCTTTGTGCTTCCACATCCTCAGGGTTGCTAGACTGGAGGATTACTGAGGTATGTGTATGTATAGGTGAGCACAAACATGTTTTACATTATTTGTAAACCTTAATGATCATCTCATTATAAGAATTGATGTATATTGAGTCCAAATCTTGAAAAAACAAAATCAGCTTCTAAGTTGCCTTAAAATGTACACAGGGAGGATGGTGCAATGAAACACAGCTCCAACACAGAGAATTACAGTTCATGAATAATAAAGATTTGTTGCAGACGGTCTGATTTACAGGAGGATTGCACCGCTTTTGCACCAGCTACGCTATTGCATGTTGACTGCATAGTCTCTCATCCTTCCGGCATGTAGCTGTCTACCAGACATCCAGAGTCGGGAGACTGAGGAGTTGCCTGGATTTCCACCCTAATGATGATCCGCTCCTCTTTCATGCTGAGCTGTAAAACCTTGAACCTGTTGACTCCTGGCCTGGCTCTGCTCATTATGTAGGTTTGTTGTTGTTATTGTACAGTTAAATAAGATATGAAGTAAATATGGTTTATTTCATTTTGAAAGGAAATTGAAGTTTTGTTGTGGTTTTAGTTCCTTACTTCCTTTCTTGCTCAAACTGCTTAGTCCAAATTGATGCATCCATGCATCTGACAAAAATACAAAGAAGACTTGTGAATCTATGACCAGTTGGAGCTGAGATGCATCTGGAATGTTATAGCCAATCAATTTTTGTTGTATAAGTAGTATAGTAGTATAAAGTAGTATAAAATCATAACATATGTAATCTCAAGACACTTTCCAAAAACAATGAAGATTTTATTTTATCAACAGAGACCCAACATCAAGACAAGATCGTCGTGAACTATCATCGTAACCCACTACGAGTACAGCACTTTACAGCATACGGTGGCAAGAAATAACTTTCCCTTAATGGGCAGAAACCTTGGACAGAACCAGACTCATGTCAGACAGACATTTACCTCAACTGTGTTGGGGTGAGACACTGAAGTTTGTCACAGAAGTCCAATAGAAAGACCTTTTTCAGAAAAACACGTCAACAATAACGGATGCCTCTGTGTATGGTAGTTTCTTGTCGGTGCTGGATTGTGCGACTGGTGCAACTAGACTCTTGATTGAAACGCAGAGTATGTGAACTGTTGGCTGGGTCATCCTGAAGTTTGAAGTCTGTGAACTTCTCAGCTACGATCATCTCCCAGAAGTCCCCAGTATGTGGTCGGTGCCACACATACAGACTCTGGTGTTCATATTTATTCATACTGAAATTCTTGTCTTAATGGAAACAGCTACAATTGTACAAAATCAAAACTTCAGAGATATTATTATTATTTTGCAAAAAAGTGTGATGGAAACAGCTACAGACATAGAAATTCACATATACACTGTGATTTTGGTTTTTAGTGATGGTCAATGTATTATCTTATCTTGGAGTGTATAATTTTTGTTTCCTGAAAGCAGATACTTTTGTTTTTTTCCTTTAACTTTCTTAACCCTGTGGTGCATAGTGGTCACTACAGTGGACACCTATTTAAAAGTTATGTACTCCTAAATTCAATGGTTCATGTGGTGGAAATTCATATTAACCTGTGTCAGGATTTTTTAATTGTTCTTAGGGCCTGAAAAAATGTTTTCAATTCTTTTTCCAAATATATATATATATATATATATGTGTATATGTTTAAAAAAAAATTACAGACAAACATTTGGGGGTACAGCAGTGTAATAACTATGAATTACTCAGTGTTAAAAATGAATGAAAGAGAGTAAAAATGTTTCTCAAAGCTTTAAAAAAAAGATTAATTATGAAAGTACCAAAAAAAAAAGAAAAAAAGTCAAATCAAAAAGGTAATATTTACATTAAGTTCACACTGTTTTAAGTTGAATGCTCAGTCACAAGTATTTGAAAGCAAAAGGAAAACTTTTTTTCAAGCTTTAAGACAAATAAAAACACTCAAATCCTGACACTGACTTTCATAATTCATACATCAGGGTTTTAGGTTCATGCCATATGCTTTTAACTAAGAACAAGACAAGTTGATAGTAAAGTAAAAACTATTAAGTTATGATTCTGATAAACCAAAATCACTGTGACACTTAACAGCAGTGATGTCTGCATACATTAAATAAGCTGTTATGAAATAACTCGACGCAAGACAGGCCCATTTTCATGCAAATAAGCCTCACTGCAGCTGATAATAATAAACTGATGGATACAAACTGTCCAAATCAGCCAATCAAATCCAAAACAAAACTTTGTGGGAAATTATGTACCCAAGTATTATTGTTGCAAATAGCTTTGTGAATCAGACCTTGAAACACAGCAGATGGTGGGGGCAAATGATGCACAATTTTTGGGGCAATTAGCGTCTGGGATCCATTCCTAATGAATTCCCCTCTTGGAGTCCACAGCTTTTGTTTACATGCAGTTTCCATCCCTTGCTGCACAGTCAAGAGCCCAGAAAAGACAAACAAATCCCTGCTCCCTGCAGTTTTTGGTACATTTGCAGCCAAAACTTGATTTGGGAGGGAGAGAGAAGCTGTTATGAGATTATTGCAATCTGCATACAAACCACCAGATGCCACTAAATCCTGCTCACTGCTCCTCCAGTATTAAGAACATGCAACACAATAAAATAAGGATGGAGGGACACATTTTATGCACAAGAGCACTACATTATGTGATATTTTAAGTTATGATTATGAAAACAATCAATCACAATTATGGGCTCCATAAGCATTACAAGAATTTTTGACTAATAAGCAGGCAAAACATGTGAAAATGTACAATTTTGCAGAAAATTCTTCCTTTTTAAATGTTTGTTGTTGCCTTTGGAATACTTAAATTGCAAACCTTCCCACAACAGTGATCGAATGAGGTATCAGAGGTCCGACAGCTGTCTTTAAGTGTCTGCAGGAAAGTGAAAAGTTCACACAAGACCCTATATATTTCTTTACTTGCAGAACTTGGTGGATTAAGAGAGAGAGCTCTCAAAAAGCTCTTTATTCCATCATTAAAACTGAGCTATAAAAAAGGATTTGCCTAAGTGCTACAGCTGGTTGTAAATCACACAGAGTTATGGTTTAGTTTGGACACCAACCATCACTTCACACCTGTAATAATGTTTTTTAAATCCCTCAATCTGATCTTTTAAATTGTGTTTTCAGGTTCAAGCAGAGTTCCTCAGAACAGACCTTTATAAACTCATTTTCATGTCCCGTTTCGCTCTAACACATAAAACCATTTGAGTCATTCCTCAGATGTGTTTTCTACTTCGGTGAAAATCCAGTCAGGCCGTTAATAACCCACGTTGGTTTCGCCTTTACTGGAAAAGGTTTGGTACGTATGGAAGCTCATTTCTGGCAATGTAATAGAAAACATAAGATGAAAGCTTAGCCTAAACAACAACAACATGATGTTGGAGCTCCTGTGAGGAGTTTATAGCTTTTTATGAAGCAGACTGAAGTTAACGCTGATGCCTCTTTATGAGCTATAAAAGTAAATGAGACCACCACTGAGAGGACAGAATGTTTCTTTTCCTGTGACCAACTTTTTATTCAATTTTGACACAATTTGTACGGGTACGCCATCCAATAAATTCTGTCAGTAGAAATGATAAAGCTGTGCTATTACAGTAAATAAAAATATTACACAACAAACCTGCAAATGCTGAGTTTTTATAGTTCCCAACAACCCTCCTTCAGGATTGTTGGATCTAAAATAACATGTAAACATTCAAGCAAAACATCCAGGCAGGGCAAAAAAGTGCAGCTTGGCCGATAAAGCATCAGCTGATCATTGAGCCAGTTGGCAAATGACAAGACAGGCGCTATTTAAAGCTGTGTCTTATTTTTTTAGTGTCATATTTAGTGTTGCTGGTGGTCTTTGCTGCTGCTCTCCCTGCCTGGATTTATACGTACAGTACAGGCCAAAAGGGCAATGCGTTTTCTTTATTTTCATGACTATTTACATTGTAGATTCTGACTGAAGGCATCAAATCTATGAATGAACACATGTGGAGTTATGTACTTAACAAAAAAAGGTAAAATAACTGAAAAGATGTTTTATATTCTACTTTCTTTTAAATAGCCACCCTTTACTCTGATTACTGCTTTATATACTTTTGGCATTTTTCAAGAGGTCGTCACCTGAAATGGTTTTCTCTTCACAGCTGTGCTTTATCAGGGATAATTAGTGGAATTTCTGTCTTTATCAATGGGTTTCGTACCATCAGTTGTGTTGTGCAGAAGTCAGGTTAACACACAGCTGACAACTGTTAAAATTCACATTATGGCAAGAACCAATCAGCTATTTAAAACAAAATGAGTGGTCATCATTACTTTAAGAAATAAAGGTCAGTCGGTCCGGTAAATACTCATGAAGATAAAGAAAACAAAAATTGAATGAGAAAGTGTGTCCAAACTTTCGGCCTGTACTGTATGCATTTGAGGGACTGCACCTTTACCTACAAAACTGACAGTCAAGTTATACAGCTATGCTATTGTATTCATGACTTCATATGAAAATTTTACAAATATCAAAATGGATGTAGTATCTAATAACGGTATTGTTTATTTAGCACCTTTAACCCTGTTGTGCATAGTGGTCGCTACAGTGGACACCTATTTAAAAGTTATTTACTCCTAAATTCAATGGTTCATGTGGTGGAAGTTCATATTAGCCTGTGTCAGGATATTTTTATTCTTCTTAGGGCCTGAAAAATGTTTTCGATTTATTTTCCAAACATATATATATATATATAATATGTTATAGACAAACATTTGAGGGTGAAACAGTGTATAAACTATAAATTATTCAGTGTTAAAATGGATGAAAAGGAGTTAAAATGTTTTGCAAAGCATTAAAAAAGATGATTCATGAAATTACAAAAAAGGGTCATATTTACATTAAGTTCACACTGTTTTATGTTGCATGCTCAGTTACAAATATTTGGGAAAAAATATGGAAAACTTCTTTTCATGCTTCAAGACAGATAAAAACACTCAAGGGAAAAATCCTGACACTGACTTTCATAATTCTTGCATCAAAGGGTTGAAAACATTAGTTTACAAAGTACTTTTATAGCAGATTATATCGACAAAAATCATCAGACAAAGAATAGATTTAAAAAATCCAGTCAAAGAAACAGCTTCAGATTGAACGATTTATAAGAACCTGACAGAAGGAGAGGAAAAACCAGGCGTTATATGAATCCTACAACATGAGGACCTGATGTAGAGGAGTGAAGAGATTACACGAAGGAGGCAACATCATATAAAAGTGATGTGATTTAAGAAGGGATTTAAACGATTATTCTGGATCTGCAGGCTTTATATCCTCAGGCAGGTTTTTCCAAAGTCAAGGGGCCCTGAATGAAAAAGCTCCGTGTTCTCTGGTTTTAAAGCTTCCACCTTGGAACAATCAAGAGGTTTTTATCTGAGGATCTAAAATCGGTGCAAAACCAACATTATTCATATTGTGACTCGTTTATCGCTTTGTTCTGTACATCTGGAAGTCTTTGCTGCTGCTCTTCCTGCCTTGGCTTTTTACGTTTTCACATAAGAGACAAAGGAAGTGTTTCCTCCCCTTTCTCAGACTTTGGCTCATGGAAGGGCAGGAAGCTCATAAAAACAAAAGACTTCAAAAATTACCTTGCACGTAAATCATTATCACGTCTTTCTGCCTTTATCTTTTAAGCTGAGGCCTGGTTATTCATCGAACAGTTTTTAGTGATTATATAATAGTAGTTTTGCGTGAATTGCCCAACCCCAACAGTCAGTTAATATCAGAGCTCTGAGAAATGACTAACTTTTATTCTTTGTCCATGATAAGTGAAATAAAAGAGTGTACGTCACATGATAAGGGGCAACAATCGAGAAAGCTGCAATGCCTTTGAAGTGACTTTAAGAACAAACTTTATTTTCATCCTGGTAACCGTGAGCAGATTGTAATTAAGGGACTTTTGAGACATCACAAAAAATGAATAAAGGAGATTTGACCTTTGAAAATTGTTACAGTTTTGTGGTAAATACTTTTTTTGAAAAATAAATATCAGGGAAACACTGCGATGGAAGTGCAGTGATAACTCGAGTTTTTTAATCATAATAATTTGATAACAAACTAAAAGAACATTGATCAAAAACAACATATGAGTGACGTGTGTGTGTCAGTGTGTATGTGCATACAATTGTGCCTAAAAGTTTACACCACCTCCAGCAGAATTTTTTCATTTTTTTTAGCCTTTTCTCAGAAAATATGAATGACGACACAAAAACCTAGAAAGGATTTTGTTTTATCATTCATATTGTCTGAGAAAAGGCCAAAAAAAAATCAGAAATTCTGCTGGAGGGTGTAAACTTTTGGGCACAACTGTATGAGTGTGTGTTCAGGGACTCTGTGTCCATGTGGGATGATCAGTGGGGGCCAGCAGGGCCACAGAGTGACTGACCTCCGAGCAGATGTTATTACATGTCGATGAGGCTGTCCATCTGATCATTAACCCCTCAGTGTGTAATCACACGGACATATGTGTGTGTTTGTGCGTGTGTGTGTGTGTTTGAACGACCCTCTCTCTGTCTCTCTCCATGCCCCCCCCTTTTTCCAAACTCTGTTTTTCTGCTACTGTATTTCGTTGAACTGCATCGATTTCTCCATGAACCACCTCCTCAAGGTCCATGTGGAGGACTCTGATCCGCTCTGTGCTGCTGTAAACTTGTTGTGTTCACTTTCAGACTGTGTACAGAACAAGCTGTTAGTGTGAGCGAGGCGTTTCACGTCTCTGTGGCCTAGATTTCAGGAATAAGGAGAATATTTAAAGCGGTTTAACTACTGGTAATGGTTTCTTGTAAAAGTTGTGCGGTGTAGTTACTCTTAATAATAAATCAGTGAGACTTTATTGGGTGGTAAATATCATTTCACAGCACCGGAAGTCATTTTCTCTAAAAGAGAGTGCAGTAAAACTTAAACTGCCTCTGTTCAGTATTATGCTAAGCCTCTGTGGGGCCTGCTGCCCCTGCTGTCATTCTTGTTCGGTCACCATATGTGGCAGGGAGAAGGAAGTCGAGTTAAAATCTTGGTTAGAAGATCACATTTTTGTGGGGTTGTGAACTGGAGTCTGGATTGTTGTTTACGTCTTACTTAGAGAAAACATTCAGCTGTGTTGATGAAGAGAAATTAGCAAATCTGAGCTACAGGGTTTGTTTTGTTTGCCTGCGCTCACACGAGATGTGTTTAGGGGAGCAGCAAAGTTACAAAACTTCATGATGTTTTTCTGCCTTTTAGATTCAAATGACTCTGGTGAACTACCACCACACACGGCGTCACATTTTTAGAGGAAAACACTTGGGTTAGCGGTTGAATCCATCAGTTTATGAATGAACCCCAGGCTGCAGAGACTCTACAACTGTATCACCTTCTTACTATCTTTCAGTTCTATTTCTGACCATCAGCATCCAATCTGGCATCAAAAAACTAAAACTCAAGGCTTCGAAGACTAGTTGTCTTCCCTTGCTCCACTTCAATGTGCTGTGAGTGGAGTGAGCATAGCGAAACCATTCAGATGACCAGGATCCATGTCAACATGAGCACTGTTTACAAATATTGAACATTTATATATTTAAAAGTCAACATATTAGAATTAACAGAAAGATTTTCTCGATTTATTGGTGCAGATATGGCTAAGAGCTATGCAATTCTATGTGAAATCTTAATTGTGTACAGTGATTTGAAGACAGGGTGAGCAGAGAATTCTAATCTGCATAACCTTCTCTTCACTATTTATTATCTTGGTTATGACCAAATAAAAACATCATACAAGCAAAAACTGTCAGTTCTTATTTTCAACTTTAAGGGGAGGGATTGATAACAGTTTTTAAAAAGGAGCAACTTTCAGGCTTTTGTCAGTGTAAACTTCGGATCAGAGACAAGTGATTTTGAGCATTTTCTAAGTGAGGAACTCAAGTTTTTTGTTTTACAAACCAAGACGTGAATGAGCTGACAAAAAATGAGTCAAAAATATAAATGTCTGGTTGCACACAGGCTCAGGCAGCCATGAGCCACCTGAGGGGCCAGAGTCTCCACAGCAGCTGCACGTAGAAGACCAGGGCCTCACCAAAGACTTACAATATTGATTTCAGGATGATTTGATGATGTTTTACTGACATAGATGAAAAAGTATTTCATGATCACATTAAAAAATTGGCCTACTTTTTGTTGAAATTCATGATAAACTGAAAATCTTTATGGAAAGATATGGTGTCTAGAGAGAATGAATTCTGCAGGAATGTCAATTATTGTCTTTATTAGGGCTCCACTACTCTAAGATTTCCAGTTTAACAAAGCTGCTTATGGTTTGAGATGCTCTCAGCGTCTCTGCTGCTGAAAAATCTTCATATGACCCATATGTGATCAGGTTGTCCTCGGTGTTTCTTCTTCCTCTCCTGCATTATGAGGTTTTGACCAATCAGAATCAAGTATGTATCACAGCTGGGTAATGACGGATGATTTTACACCTTCTGGCCTTGGCAGCTGCTGTGAGCCTCATCTCAAGCACCGGAGACATGGTGATAACAAGCGATAAAGACTGTTTTGATGGTCTGATAACTGTTGATTAAGACAAGGCCAGAACGTTCACATCCGACGTTTGACAGCAGGAGATGTCTGATAAACTCCAATAAACTTTCACACAACAAATTAGAGACACTTATTGTACATATGAGCCAACTTGTGAAATAAACTTTTCTCCAAAAATTAGAGCTAGAAGTGATGTTTAAATCAAGAATATGATGTTTTAAACACAATAGATTTCACAGAATATTCTGGACTTGTTTGTAAATGAACAAATAAGATAATTAATATCACATTGCAACAGCAAAATCACAAATTGGAATGTTCATGCAAATAAAATACATCAAAGCCAAGCCAATTTTGTTTATACAGCATATTTAAAAACAATGAATAGTAATAACAATAAATTTAAAGGTTAAAAGAAAGCAGCTTTATTTCTAATCCTGGAATATGTGTAATATGTGGATATATGAAATTACAATACTCAAGGGACCACGGTGTTATGTTGAATACTTAGAATACACAGCAAACCGCAGTATAAAAATGAAGAGTGGACAGTATAAAAGTATACCTTGAATGTAAAAACATCAAAAGAGAAAAGAAACATTTTGGCAAAAATATCAAAAAGTGTTGGCACCATAAAAGGTAGAAATAAAAAGCACGACATATTAAGTGCTCAATCAAGAAAAATCTGACAGAACATTATTGTTTTAAACCAAAAGAAAAAAGATGTGGCTTTGACAAAAGAAGTATCATATATAGAACATAAAATTATCCTTTATTTTACAAAGATATTAGGAATAAGAAGCATGAACACAACTCAGTATAGTAAGATCGACAAACTTCACTTTGATCATCCAACTTTCATTATTTCCTTCATGTAAACTTCTTATTTACAGTATATAATACAGTTAATCATCTCTGCAGAGGAGTCAATTGCACGGACTGTCCCTTTTTTGGTCTGACTTCCCTTATCAAGTTTTTGGTTCAGAGGGTCACAGGGTCAGAAAAACATTTTGTTCTTGCCTCCATTTACGGTAAAAACACAGGCGGTAAACTTGGTGATGGCAGACCTGTGTGTGTTGTCGGCAGAGTGTTTATTTGTTTGACCCCAGTCGTGTTCTTTTCTGACGGGCGGCAGAGGAAGGCAGGACCCTGCGGCCGGTTGTGAAGCGCAGAGATGTGAGTGTGTTTACCGTCAGAGGGTCAATCTGTCAACATGACCTGATCAAATCACTATTACACTTATTGGCAGCTGTAAGAAGAGTGTGTGGGTGTGTGTTGAAATGGGCATTTGTGCAACGGGGATTTTGTGCCCTGGCAGCTGGTCGTCGTGTTGTGAAACCATACGTGCTGTTCCATTTGATGGACACGTGCACGTATGTTTGTGCATGATCACTGCATGTTGAGTTACAACACAAGAAATCGAACGAAATCAACCAAAGAGCAGTCGTTCCCATTTTTTCCTCCATTTTTGATCCTCTGAATCACGTTTGCGCGTTTTTAAACAAAACTGAAGGACAAACCTTGAGGAGTTCCTCAAGGCATCGTTGTCGAGTCACCATTATTTAAAGGTGCAGTGTGCAGAAATTGAAATTTTAGTGTCATATAGATCATCAGATTTCAGAATGAACCTGTTTGCCACTGAAATGTCACATTGGCAAGTGATGGAAGCATGTGCGGATCAAACTGCATCAAACTGATAAACAGTTAAAAAACAAAAACAAAAAAAGCGTCATCCCGCCGTCAAGTCACATGCACATTCTTGCACATTCTCATTGCATCATTTGACTTATATATATATAGATATAATTTTATTTCTTCCTTTTTGTACAAAGTGTCTATGTTCCCAATATTTTTAATTTGATATTTAATGTTTATTCTTACTTTTTTTGTACAAAGAGAGCACAGTTAAATCGAAGTCAAATACCTTGTATGCTTCTTGAAGATAACTGGCAATAAAGGCGTTTCTGATTCTGATTCTGATTCTGATCCTGAAGATGGCATCATTTACAACAGCAACATCAAAAGATGAGGTGAGAGTTTATCTATTCATGTCTGTAACCTTTATCTTTTTATAGGTAATGAGTCAGATTTAAGTTGGTGATTATAGATGATGTCAGGTTTTGTCAAAGCAGTTGAAGAAATCCTGATCAAAGCTAACATCCGTAATGTTGTTAATGTTGTGCAACAGATTCATCAAAACAAGCTTGGTAGCGCCGATATCTGTTATCCGTTTGCAGGTTGAAGCACAGGAGATTTAAGGGGAAAGAGAAATTTCTTACAGCTGGAGAAACAACAGCAAGAAAACTCCATGACAGCAGCAAAACCTTCACCAATGAAAGAAAAATACATTTCTGACTGTCAAACACAAAAGTAAACTCTCAAACATAATAAAAACTTTGTTTGACTATACTTAAAACAATACAAAGCGCAGTTTAAAGACAATAGAAATCATTATGTTGCACCCTTACCAGCTTGGAAACTCTACACCGATGTTTACTCTCTTTTTTAGTTGTCCGCCCCCATTTCACATCACTTCTTTCTGGTCTTTTTAGACAAAAATGTGAAGAATTCAAACTTGTGACATGTTTGTGATTCTCCATAATAAAACACTTTTAATACAAATTATTTTGTGCAAAACAACAAGAAACACTCCCATCTTCTAGTTCTTCTTTTCCTTCTTCTTGAACCAGTCTTCTTCTTCTCTTACTGTAAAAACAACAACCACTTTCTCTTTTCTTCTCTGCCTGCCTTCCAGGTAGATTTCGATCTTCCTTTTGCTCTCTGCCTCCATGAATAAGACCCCCAGTGATGCAAATAAAAACAGATTTTTCTACCTTAACAAAAAGAAAACAAGTTTTATGGGGATTATTTTAGCAAACATCACATACATATATAAACATTACATGTCATTTCCAATGTTCCCATTACTGC
Organism: Thalassoma bifasciatum; assembly: GCA_008086565.1. Lineage (NCBI taxonomy): Eukaryota > Metazoa > Chordata > Actinopteri > Labriformes > Labridae > Thalassoma > Thalassoma bifasciatum. The sequence continues at coordinate 216,994 of RPOG01000722.1, read as the reverse complement.
CCATGCAGCATTTGTTTACCATAGTTTAAAGACCTCTAAAGCCACTACATTAAGTGTTAAATCACATATGTGAATAAAAATTAAAACAAAATGAAGAGGTAAATGTGTATAATTTCAAAATGTCACTCACAAAAACATGGTTCATGTGTTTTTTCATGCTAAGTGCAAAACAAATATCAGTGCAATGTTATACAATCTCAGACAGAGACTGAAAGAAAATATTTATCTGCTCTGTCAAGTTTGTCTTTGGTGTCTGCATCTTTGTAGGTCATCAAGCGTCAATATCTGACAGTGTCTGCAAATAGATTCACAGTGAGAGGGCTTTAAAGATTTCACATTATTTATGTAACTCTTCACAAATATCTCAAAGACGCAGAAGTTTGTTACAGCATTTCTCCAAAGCAAATACTGTTGAGACCAAATGTCCCTAAAGAGAAGCAGCTGAAGGAACATGAGCCAGGTTCATTGTTATTGATCCACACCCAATCCAACAAAGACCCCAGAGTTAAAGCTTCTTCGCCCCTATTTTCATTTAATGTGCTTCTTTACACATCACGTTTCATCCGTCAAACTGTCATTAGTTTTCAATTGATGTCAGATGCTTGAATGTAGTGTTTGGACTGACAGACGTGTCATCCACTTCCTCCTAAGTGATAGGATTAATTCACCTCTTATTCCACTGCTTTGGGATATTATCCAGGGTTTGTAGATGCCTGTTAAATCCCCAAAACCCACTCAAGTGTCTGACACGAGTCCTGGAAGTTATCAAACAAGATTAAACTCATGTGTGGGTTTTCAGAGCCAGTGGTGTCACATGAAAACCAAACAGATTGAATTCTTATGCGGGGCTGTGATCACTTAACAGGTAAGAGCAACATTTACAGGACAGTTTATGACTTTTAAGGGGGAAGAGAACATTTTCAGTAAGAATTATTGAAATTAAAGCATCCCTTGTGTTTTATTCTAATGCTTTGTATCTATTTTCTAACTTCATATTTATTCTGGAGTGTTTTTTATTTTCATGCAAACTCCATGATTCCTTTATCATGTTACATGATGTTTCAGGGATTTTGAGCTCTAGACATTTTTACGATTTCACACAGCTTACAATTACAGCAGATGGGCTGTGTTCTGTGATTTTATTCATGCAGTCTTGACCTTTGACCTTGGTGTTAAAGGGAAAATGGTGATTACTTGCCATGGAAAAAAAAAAAGAAAAAAAGTTAAGTCTGAGCCTGTCTTTATCAGTTATTTTTTATCAAATTTTTTATTTATTCCTTATTTTTGCTTACTTGCTCTTCCCACCAGAGTGTCCAGATTTTCAATTTTAACCCCCAAGTCCAAGCGAGCAGTGATTTTTGTTTTTAATTTGCTCGCTTGTTTGAAAATGATGATCCATTCAATTCCTTTTAATAACAATGGTGATTCCCATTTCAGTTTTCTCACAGATTGTTGCATTTCTCTTGTTTCCCGTTTCGTACTTGTGTACTGTTGTTTTAAGTGAATGACGATAACTGCTGAAAGCTTGAGCTCTATCAACTTTTCAAGCACAATTAACTTTTATTCATGAGAGTTCATGTACATTCACAGTCAGCACAGTCTTTATTTCCCCGAATCATGAACACCACTTTCCTTAAAACAGCTCAGTGCAGTGGTTAAATATCAGATGAATCACTTCAAAGGGAGTATTTACCAGCAGTGTGAGTTAGCCATTGTCGGGAATTTTCATTTTCCAATGAAGCATTGTTGAAGAAAACAGACGACATGGGAGTTATTCAGTGTTTGCAGGTTGTTCCATGTGAGTCACGACGTGACAAATCTGATATGATTTTAGTCACTGTCTGGATGTGGGAATGTTGGGTGTATATGGGCCTTGTTAGCAGCTAAGGTTAAGTATCAGTCAGTTCAGAAAATGATGATTCTCATGAAGTTTACTGAGGTTTTTGGGAAACTGGAAAAAAAACAATAAGCTCCTTATTAATAACACAATAAGGTAGTTGACTGTAGATGTCTACACATGATAAACAGGCTAAAGAAGCCACACAGAATTAGCACACGGCATCTTAAATAAATTAATGGTAAAGTTAACACCAGCTGAGCAGTTAGCGTCTGTATAGATACAAAACATAATGCCCTTTCTAAAGTAAATACATAGTCTTTCAAATTTTATACTTATAGGCATTGAATTAGTTTGTAGAAGTAGAGAAAACATGTAACTATTGAGCTGGCACATGGACAACTATTTACTTTCAGTTTCTATGGCAGGGAAAGTGATGCAGAAAAATTCAAAGAAACGCCACAAGATGGCACTGTAATACAGCCACAAATGAGATGATTTGAAACGATTTATTGATCCAGTAAATATACAGGTATATAACTTTCCTTACAAGGACTGAGAGATAAAACCATGTTCTTCCTGTTCCCAAGACCCTGGGCCCCTAAGTTACCTTCACCTGTTTACCCAACGATAACTTACTCATCAGTGAGTAATTCTGCCTTGTATTTCTAAGTATTTAAGTCTTCTAACTTCACAAATAAAATACATGTGCTTTTTAGCTTAAAACTTTCAGAAATCTGACAGACATTGTTTGCAAATGCAATTATTTGGGGCAACAGAAAAGTGTGACACTGAAATGCAAAGAAAGTTTCTTTCAAAATGACTCCTGACTCTCATTAGCCAATACCAGATCAGAATTTAGGGGTTGCAGCTGGGGCAGTGCCACCCTCAACCCGTCCCTCTGGACCCGCCCCTGCTCACTGTTCACTGTTTTTCATTAATTTCTTATTTGTTTTTATTCTCATTCAAGTAGCTTTCTCTTTATTTCAGTTTTAGAGATACAACATATACTGCTTTGTGCTGTTTGTAGTTTATAGAGATGCTCCTCTAGCCTGTATGTAGCAGCTCAGTTTGAAAACAGTTTTCTCTGCTTGTACTATCTCACCATGAACAGCAGCCACACGTTTTGTCGCTCACGGAGCCTCCAAAAGAACAAACCCTCACATGTTTATCCCCTCTCAAACAACTGACACAGATTCCAAATTGCCATCGTGTTTGGTTTTTTTCACAAGTGTTGAACTCGGAGCCTCTTACAGGGAGAGAGAGAGAGAGAGAGAGAGAGAGAGACAGAGCACACAAAAACACTGCCAAGTGTTATAACACCAGCAGGAGTAACTTCACCTCGGGTTTCTCAATAGCAATCTTTGCTTTGGAGCGCTGCCAAGTGTCATTCACCTGAAATGTGTGTAAAGATGAACTCAAAACAAGAGTCGTGTTGGTTTTGTGGGTACAGAGATGTGAAGCCGGGGACTTTTGGAGATCAGAGAGATGAACTCTAGATGCACTGAAACAAAATGTCATTTAAAGCATCAACAAAACTTTATCAGGATGAAAATTCCTGCCTGTTTGCTCCACGAGAACATAAACAACATATAAAACCTGAAATGTAGACATCCATAAAGACAGTTATTAAAGCTTCATCCTGATTTTTTGCAGCTAAAAAATCTGTGTAGCTCACACATTCCTCCAAACCAGTGGAGTAAAGATTTATTACAGTCTCTAACTAACATTTTTAACTCATGTTTCCTCCTGTCCTGCCCACATTTTCACACCTTTGCTGTAAATATGTACATTATGTACTTTTAGGAGGTGACCCCAGGCACCTGGAGGAATCCTCTGCAATAAATAAACAGGAATAACAAGAAAGCTTCGTCTGTAGTCAACAGCTATCATGCAGTGATTAAATGAATAGGGGGCTTCACCTAAATATGGATTTTTGAAGTGGAATTTTAGACATGTGGCTCCACCCAGTGGTGAGAAAATCACACACACTCAGTGTTTCGCACAGAAGGATCAACATGTCCCATCATATTACAATGTCAGTGTTGAGAACTACAAGAGTAGTTTTGTAGCTTCAAAACAGAATGAAAACCAGAGTGAATTACTAACCAGCAATGGAAACCAAAGAAAATGCATCAAAACATACTCCAAAGAATGAAAAGTCAAAGTCTCAGTATCTTAATTGATCCATCTCTAAAAGTGGAAATACACATCTCAAAGTTAACCCTTATACATCATTTAACCCTGTAAAGCCCGATCTATCAAGAAATAGTCTGAAAATTAAAATTTTTTGGGACTGAGACGTTTACTAACCCTTTTAACAAAATCCACAAAAAATATTGCTTTATCATTTCATTCATGATATATTTCTTGGATCACATTTGACACACTGGGCAATTTCGCGTACTATTGTATCTATTTTATTGAAGCTTTTTTTTAGTAAATGTGCATTTATTTCATGCAGAAAACACTTATTTTTTAAAAAGTAACTATTTCAATGTTGTTCTTGCTGCAACTTCTTGAAAATCAAGCAATGATCAAAAATATGTGGTTGGATGATTTCATGAAAGAAGACATTTTGAAAAAGACCAAAATTCAACTTCAGCTGACCACAATGATATGGCAATCCGAAAAGTGATAGATTAGGTTTTTGAAAATATTTTTATCAGGTTTTTAAAGTAACTATTTATCATTTTGCATCATGTTTATACTGTACTTTCTTATATTTCTAACACTTTCTGAATGGTAGTAACTGTATACTAAAGAAGCAATTTCCCCTAGGGCATCAATAAAGAATTCTGATTCTGATTTTGATTTTGATGAGATAGGGGTCTTTGAACTCATGTATCAAATATGATATGTATGGCTTTGTAGGGTTAATGTGGCACATTTAAAGTAAAACAATAAAAAGGTATGACAATTTAATGCTTATATGATTCTCAAAAGTAGCTTTTATGAATCCAAAAAATGTTGATCTGCACTTCAGTTGGACCTGAGTCTCATACAATGTCAAAAATTTGAATAATTCAGTCTCCAACCTTTAAATTTTTTTAATGTTTGTAAGCACGTGTTAATTTGATAATAAATTTCTAGTCTGTTCTCAATGAATTTTGTTGTTTCTATGTACATTTATTAAAACAGTGTGTGCCCCCTCCGTCTGATGTGCATGAAAGTGTTTGAAAGAAGAGGATAAGAAAATCACTGAGCTTTCACCTCGGAAGATTGGTTTTATTTGTTGCATGTAAAATTGAAACATTAACCAATCATGAATAAATCCCAGCTTAACTTCTATAAAAGAGTAAAAAAAAATCAATCATTGTCTTGGTTTAAGAGCAAGAGTGTGTCACCAGATTTAGAGTGTAAGCCCCAAAATAGAGGTTTTGGGTCTTTTTACTGACCATTTCACAAAAACTTGTGCTGAGTGTGCATCTCTGACTGCTCTCTTGTACTTTGCCATGTGTTTCTGCAAAGAGAGTTGATGAACGCAGCACATTTTTGCAACAAAGCAATTCAAAGAGCTTCACATGTGACATAAGAAGAATGAGTACAAAGGTCAACAAAGACACACTGAAGAAAGCAAAATAGTTAAGAGAAATCAAATCAAAGGAGGATAAAAAATAAGGCTGGTTAACTGAAGTAGGGTAGAGTGTTCGATTGTGGCTCTGTGAGTTTTATAACTTTTGAAGAGATCATTAAAGGTGGAAATGTTGCTGTAAATACTGATTTATCAATTTTCAGAACTCTCTGATTTTTCACAAACCAATCAATTAAAAATGTAAAAAATAAGCAAACATTGTATATGATCTTGACAAGTCAAAACTTGAAAGTTAGTACACAATGAACTGACGAAAACAGCAAAATCCTCTTTAAACTTTCATGCCGTGTTAACAAGTATCAAATTATTAAACAATGTAGTAATATTATGGGCTACTTTCGTAAATTTGATGATCTACTTTTTAGAGTAACTCCTGTATTCAAATGAATTTTTTCTCATCTTACAGTAAAAAAAAAGTTATGATGTAATGGACAAAGTTAAACACTTGAAACAAACTACAGCTCTGACGTCTGAACTTTTTTCTGTGGTGTCGACCTGAGCTCTCGAGTGTACGCAGTGATTTTTTTCATGTTTAACTCACAATTTTTCTCCTCCTCTGTCTGTAATAGAAACTCACATACCCCCACTACTGTTTAAATGTGTGGGCTTCTTAAGCTGTAATGAAAAAAAGAACTTACAAGTATTTATGTAGTGGTTTATATAACTCTTGTTTCTGTGCTCTGGATAACACAGACAGCTGTTCTGGTCAAAGTGCCCTGAGGCCATTTTTGGTTTTGTTCTTCTCACAGCGCTAAAACGGTGGCTCTGTTTTATATTTGTTTGATCAGGGATAAATCAGTTACAGGTGTTTTTCCATTCTTAAAATCTTGACGTTGCTCAGTGGTAGCACCCAGGAGGAAGCGTATGTTTTAGTGTGTTTGAGGATCTCTGTGAAGCCTAGTTTCTCATACAGAGCCACAGCTGCAGACTGAGTAGAACTGGTTTCCAGCACCACCTTGGAGAAGTCTCGTTCTTTACAAAAGTCAATCACAGTCTGAGATAATCTGATGCCGAGGCCCATGCGTCTACACGACTGAGAGATTATCATCCTGAAAAGTTCCCCGTGTTTTTCCTTTCCACTGTCTTTGGACACTACAGCCACCATACCAAGGATTTGAGGTCTCCCATCAACCTCAGCTTCAGCCACCCAGAAAAAGTCATCTGGTTTGCTCTGATAATACCCAGGGATGTCCTGCATGTCCGTTCTGAGCTTTTCCCTCACAAAACTTGAATAAAGTTCATGACAAGAGTAGTAGACGAGGCCCATCCAGAGTCCAGTTAACGCCACAGCCCCCAACACGGAGCTGAGGAGGAAGCCGATGATGCAGAGGGCCAGGGTCACAGCGACGTGGGGAGGGTTGGTCATGGCGTTCTTAAAGCATGGGCCGATGTGTTCATTGATGCCCGTGCTGAACAGAGTACGAACGGCGTCCTTATCTGAGGGACGGAATGCGCGGATCACCAGCTGCATGGTCTCCAAGGAACTAGAGGATAATAAATGAAAAGTTAACAATTTGCACTTAAATTTGACCTAAAATACAAGTTTCAAAGGCTGATGTGATGACTTTACTATGTCATACCAGTTGATTTACCTGCATTTTGGATCAACTGTATCTATCCCAGCAGTGTTTCTAAATGTACAACTGCAAGGAATTTGAGGATTTTGTCATCTGCAGTCCAAAATACCATCAAAAGATTCAGAGAACCAGGAAAAATCTCTGCACGGACACAACAAGGCCCAAAACCAACATTACATGCTCGTGACCCTCAACATATGCTGTCATTAAAGCCAGATCTTTTTGGGGGTCGTAACTGCTTATTTTAGAAAGAGCATGTCAAGTAGGGCTGAAAGATATATAGTTATGGTATCAGTATCGAGATATGAAAATTCAAGATATTAATACTCCAATATGGAAGATATCAATGATTTAGATTTTCCCAGCTCACCCTGCATGTAAAGCTCAGACAGTCGCATTATTATTGGTGATTTTCTGTTGATATTGATGACTGACAGTGAGCTCTAATCAATTAACCACACTTTCCACATCCTGTTATATTATGATGCTTTTATTTTTCTGAAAAATGATTAGTTTTCTCTGATCTCAAAGCCATATCGTATCAATATCTAGATGTCAAGCCACATTCTGCATGCGTTACAACAGTGTGGCTTTGTAGTAAAAGAGTGCGGGTAATAGACTGGCCTGCCTGCAGTTTAGACCTGTCTCCAGTTGAAAATGTGTGGTGCACTATGAAGTGGAAAATACACCAATGTAGACCACGGACTGTTGAGTAACTGAAGTTGAACAGCTACAAAGCTTCAACAATTAGTGTCCTCAGTTCACAAACAAGGTGATGTAACACAGTGGTACATGCACCTGTCTGTCCCTTTTTTTTTTTTTTTTTTTTTTTTTTTTTTTTTTTTTTTTTTAACTTGTAGCAGGCATGAATTAAAAATGAGTGAATGTTTGCAAAATAAATAAATAAATAAATAAATAAATAAATAAATAAAAACAAGGACATTTTATCAGTTTGAACACCTACTACTTGTCTTTGTAGTGTATTCAACTGAATTAAGGTTCGGCAGAATTTGCAAATCTATGTTTTCTGTTTCTATTTACGTTTTATACAACGTCCCTATTCATTGGAACCAGGGTTGAATAATTACTGCTGCACTAATGATGTTACTGTTATCATTTTCAATATTAGTTGCAGCAGTTGTTGAATTAGAAGCTATAATAGTTATTGTAGCAGTTGTATTATACATGGTTGCCATGGAAACTCCGGAGAACGTTCGTTCGAAAAATCGTTGTACGTGCTTTACGACGTTCTATCAACGTCCAACTGACGTTCACTGACCGTTATTAAAAAGTTAACTCCGGGGTTCACAGCAGGATTTTAGCTGCTGAGCGGAATCACTGCGTTAAGTTGTGAAGTCTTGTAGCTTCAAAGCTTTAACCCTGCCCTCGTTGTCTTACCTGTAGAAGACTGGAAAACATTTTGACGTTACTATTGAACAAATTCGTTGTCGAGCTAATCTTAATACACGATTTATCACCACATTAAGCAGAAAATAAGTCTCTTACATTTCCGTTTCCCACGCACCTTGTTCAACAGTCCTGTCTCTGCCAGTCCGACCACACCAGTGATAAATGAACCGTGTATTACAAGCTCTTCAGCTTATTGCTGTTTAAATGTTAACTAAGGTAGTGACATAATCATGCCATAAAAATAAGACACAAATGAGGCGACCTTCGCGGACAACTTACTTTAGGCCACATATTAACTCCACGTTAACTGCGTGGAAGTTTCCTTTGTATAGCACATATATTGCAAAAAAGCGACGTTAATTGCAAATCATTTCAATTTTGGTTTACTTTACCTTCACTAAATGGTGACTGAGTTTGGCTGTGAACCGTAGTAATGTTTCATGTTCAGAAGATGCGGCACAAAGAGCCGATTCTTTATGGTGAATCAGAAGAGCCGACTCACATCGAGTAATTTAATAACACAGCCATGCTTCATTATGATTGACAGCTTAGAGTCAGACTATATTTTTTTGACCGCTAGGGTACTTTGTTCGGTATCTTGTCCCTGATGACTGCGTGCAACAGCAGACAGTGGTGAGGAGTGTGTTGCATTGCAAAAACATGTTTATGAGTCCTACCTGCCATACAAGCAGAGTCTAGATAAGCATTATTTTATCAATTTATTTTTATTCAAGGAGAAATTTAAAAAAACAAAACGATCAGGATTGCTTTTGTATCAACAGACGCTCAAGGCAACACAATTATGAGGCCTCTTATTGAAAAATGGAGTGCAAAAGAGGTAATTAAAATGAAGATCATTCATACCAATTCAATTTTATTAATCGTAGTTATAGTACTTATTTTTTCTCCACTTGTTTAAGTAGCTGAGGTTTCTTGTTTATGTTACGTTATGTATTTATTACGATCTTTCACTAACTAACTTATTTTTATCCTTTTATTTTATCTAATATTGTTATCGTTTTTGGACCTCCAGTGTTTCCTCTGGGGAGCCGTCTGCACCAGGAGCGGGACTGGAAGTGTTTGTTTTTACCTGATTGTAAAACACTTTGATTTACTTTACTGAATGAAAAGTGCTTTAGGAATAAAGTTTTATTGATTGATTGATTCATTCCAGGATAAGCCAAAATGTGAGGCAAAAAATGATGCCAAATCATAGGAGCCGTTTGGGAGCCGAGTAAAAAGAACCGACTCCCTGAAAAGAGCCAAACTTCCCATTACTGGTTATCCGGAAGTTGGTATTTTATTCATTAGCCCAGATTTGGGAACGACAGAGTAACTTCCTTATACATGTTAATACTTAACCACATTATCAATACAGACTTCTTAAACCCTTATTTCAGATTCATAAAAGCTGTTATTATATTCAATAGTGAAAACAAAGAACGTACATTTTCACAATTATTTTCAATTATTTTCTTTTTTTTTTTTTTTTAAGTTCTGACCACTATGGACCAGGTTTTGCTCTAGAATTACAATGCCCAGGCTTCTCAAAACTGGCCTGAATTATTTCAGTGAAGCCAGAAATTATGTATGAAATAATTTCAATATTTTTGACACATTTATCTTATTCTGAAAAGCAAAGAATGACTATAACTCTGCTTTTTTTCACCTGTCGACCACTTTGGATCAGGCCCTTTTATACAGTCTATGGCCCTGAGCCACAATACAAGCTTTCCAGATCTGGGCTGGATTGTTCTTAAGAGGCTAAAGTGTTTTATAAAGCCTTACATATTATCATATTCCTCTTGGGGGAAAAAAACACATATGGAATTGATTTCAGTCCTGCGTTAATCATTTTATTAAATCACTTATATTTTTTGCATGAGACAAATAGAACAAAAATTGAAAAAAAAAAAAAACTTCAAATGCTTGCTATGCAGAAACACTTGTATAAGCAGCCTATAATTCACTATTAGATTGTCATTCACTTAAGCTTAATGTATGGCTGGAATGTTTTTTTTTATGGAAGGAGATAATAATAAAAAAAATAATAATAATAAAAAAAAAAATAATAATAATAATAATAATAACACCTCAAAATTCCATATCCTTAATGAATACAGCAGGCCTAAAGCATGGTAATCACAGAAGAAAATAACTACCGTAGTCTGGAAAAGGCAAGTCTATACATGTGAGCTTTGAAGGCAGATTTAAAAGAAGAAAGTGCCTGCAGGAATCTAATACATTATAAAACACGAATAACAGAAGAGCTTTATATGTAGTTTGCACCCACTGATAAAGTGATTTCCAATCTGACTCTGACCTCAGTGCTGTTCAGTGAACTGATTCACATGATAACAAGTAACCGGAGTGGTTAAAGGTGAAGAAGTGATTGTAGATTGACATTACTTGATATCAGACAAAATCATTGATTGACATTATTGATTGCTTTATACCTGGCACACATTGTGTGATCAGGGTTAAGTCAAGGTTACAGTTGTTTTTCCATTGTTAAGAACTTGACATTGCTCAGTAGGAACACCCAAAAGGAGGCGTATGTTTCAGTGTGTCTTTCGGTCTCTTTAAAGCCCTGTTTCTTGTACAGAGCCACAGCTGCAGACTGAGTAGTTGTGGTTTCCAGCAACACCTTGGAGAAGCCTCGTTCTTTACAAAAGTCAATCACAGTCTGAGTTAATCTGGTGGCGAGACCCATCCGTCTACATGACTGAGAGATAATCATCCTAAGCAGCATCCCGTACTTTTCCTTCCCATCGTCTTTGGCCACTACAGCCACAATACCCAGGATTTGAGGTCTCCCATCAACCTCAGCTTCAGCCACCCAGAAAGAGTCGTCTGCTCTGCTCTGATAAAACCCAGGGATGTCCTGCATGTCCGTCCTGAGTATAATCCTCACTACACCCACATAGAGCTCATAACAGCAGTAGTAGACGAGGCCCATCCAGAGTCCAGTTAACACCACTGCCCCCAATATGGAGCCGAGGAGGAAGCCGATGATGCAGAGGGCCAGGGTCACAGCGATGTGAGGAGGGTTGGTCACGGCGTTTTTGAAGCTTGGACCGACATGTTCACTGATGCCTATGCTGAACAGAGTGCGAACAGCGTCTTTATCTGAGGGACGGAATGCGCGGATCACCAGCTGCATGGTCTCCAAGGAACTAGAGGAAAAAATAATGAAAAGTTAACAATTTGCACAAGTAAGATTCAACGTACCAGCTGAACCCCACCTGTCAATTTACCTGCATGTTTTTTTCTTCTTTTATCTGAAACAATAACTTTGACCGCAATAGCCACACAGTTGAGAAATTTGCCCTCCTTAATTCACAGAGAACTGAGTCAATTTGCTTTTTCCTCACAAGATTTGCCTCACTGTCATTACCGTGTGAACTCATGGATGACCAACATTTTCACATGTATTTTGCAATTAACCCTGTGGTGCATAGTGGTCACTACAGTGGACACCTATTTAAAAGTTATTTACTCCTAAATTCAATGGTTCATGTGGTGGAAATTCATATTAGCCTGTGTCAGGATATTTTTATTTTTCTTAGGGCCTGAAAAAATGTTTTCAATTTTTTTCCAAACATATGTACATATATATAGTTTTAAAAAAGTTACAGACAAATATTTGAGGGTAAAACAGCGCAATAACTATAAATTATTCAGTGTTAAAATGGATGAAAGAGAGTTAAAATGTTCGCAAAGCATTAAAAAAAAGATTACTCATGAAATTACCAAAAAAAAGAGAAAGGGGTCAACAAAGAAATAAGTCATGTTTAAATTAAGTTCACACTGTTTTACATTGAATGCTTAGTTAGAAATATTTGAAAAAAAAAAGGAAAAATATTTTCATGCTTTAAGACAAATAAAAACACTAAAGGGAAAAATCCTGACACTGACTTTCATAATTCATGCATCAGAGGGTTAATTTTGTAATAAATGATATGATATACTTTATTTTTTATAAATGTACATCTTTTTCATGAGTAGATAAAAGCAGAAATTTTGCATTTTTTTCACTGCGGTTACCATCAGAGATACATATCTATGTGTATTATAACAGAGGTATATGTCAAAGTTCTAGACAGGATATTGTTTTGAAATCATTTCAATGTTCATATTGCAGCAAGATGCTTTAATGATTTATAAAACACATAATTTAGTAAAGATGGTCATAACTAATTTTACATGCAAACAGCATAGCATGGAATCATTCATGTAATTTTCAAGCAATTCTATGGAAGAAAAACAAAGTTAGGAGAAAAGTTTTGAAATCAGGTCAAACTGACAGAAAAACAGAAGAAATGCGCCTTATCAAAAATTAACTTCAGGGTTCACAGCAGGTAACTAACTGTCCTCGTTGTCTTGTCTTCTAAGGAGTATAATACATATATCAACGTTACGATTACACAAATTCGTCTGCAAAGTTGTTTTGATGAAAGAGTCATAATCACACTAAAAAAAGGAAGTTTTCGTCTCTTGCCACAACAGCCCTGTTTCTGCCAGTCTGACCAACAACTGCGTACATGATAGAAATAGACTGATGTAACTACGATGCACTGTTGAAATGTTAACCAAAGTTATGGCATAACCATACCACAACTGCGTGGAAGTTTTCTTTCTGTAACACAATGCAAATCTTGCAACTTGTTTTTACCTTACCGTCACAAAATAGTGACTCTGTTTGGCTGTAGTCCGTAGTGATGTGCCATGCTCGGAAGATGCGGCACTAAGAGCCGATTCTTTGTAATGAATCAGAAGATACGAGACCAATCTTTTTTCCTTTCTTTGCACAGCTTGAAATCTGTCCGTAACTCTGCATTGTTATAGTTTACAGCTTTGCAGTCATGAATCCAGTGACGTGAGATTATAGGTTCATACTATTTGGTGATAAGTGAGGGGGGCACTCAGACAGGTATAGCATCTTGTATCTTGTATAGCATCCATTCATTGAGTGCAACAGTAGACAGCAGTGAAGAGACTGTTGTCGTGTAATAACAACGTACATACGAGTAGTATTGTTCAGTTGTTTTAATGCAATTAAAAGTCTGATCTAAACACAAAATAAAAGTAAGAATGCTTTCGTAATCGAATAGATGCACTAAACAAGGCATTTATGAGGCCCCTGAATGGGTTAATCAATAAACAAATCATTCAAACCCGGTACATCTGCAATATAAGGCTCCAAATCATATCAAATTAGATGCCAATTGAGAGCTGGGCCAAAAGAGCCGGCTCCCTGAAAGAGCCGAACTTCCCATCAATAGTTGTGCCTAAACACGACTGAAGTTGGTATCTTATTCGTTAATCTGGATTTGAAAATGACAGGGAAGTTTATGAAACTGGCTCTTGAAGTAAACCACTTTATCCTGCATGTCCAAACTTGACTTTATTATCAATACATACAACCTGAACACATCATTCAGGTACAAGAAACTGTTGTAACACTGAGTAGTGAAAACACAAAAGGGCCATTTGACTTGTTTTTTTTACTTGTTAGGCTTCTCAGAACTGGCTTGAATTATTTCAGTGAAGCTAGAAACTATTAAAAAAAAAGCAATTTTAGATTTTTGAAACATTTCTCTTATTCTGAAAAGCAAAGAATTACTTTAACACTGTTTTCTGTTTTTAACCTGTGGACGGCTTTAGATGAGGCCCTGATGTTCTAGAGATGCTAGAGTGTCTTGTCAGCACAGTTTTATAACTATTAAATTCATATTCTACTTGAAAAAAACACAAAAGCAATGATTTCAGTCACATGTGGATTATATGTTTGTTATAAGTGATAATAATTCTGGTTGTTTGATAAAACCTGATTTCAGATAAAGATTTTTGACAAAAGTGTTGTGAGAGCTGAAAACCTGTCACATCATTTGATCAGAGATGATTCAGTGTTACAGGTGTTTTTCCATGTTAATGATTTTGATCCTAGACAGTGTTAAAACCCAGGAGGAACACCATGGTTCGATGTGTCTTTGGATCTCTTCAAAGCCCAGTTTCTTGTACAGCGCTACAGCTGCAGACTGAGTAGAACTGGTCTCCAGCATCACCTTTGAGAAGCCTCGTTCTTTACAAAAATCAATCACAGTCTCAGTCAATCTGGAGCCCAGGCCCGTTCGTCTACATGACTTAGAGACGCTCAACCTGCTGAGTTCCCCGTACTTTTCCTTCCCATCGTCTTTGGCCAGTACAGCCACCGTACCCAGGAGTTGAGGTCTCCCATCAACCTCAGCTTCAGCCACCCAGAAAGAGTCGTCTGCTCTGCTCTGATAATACCCAGGGATGTCCTGCATGTCCGTCCTTAGTTTATCCTTCACATAGCCCGGGAAAAGTTCATAACAGCAGTAGTAGACGAGACCCACCCAGAGTCCAGACAACACCAAAGCCCCCAACACGGAGCCGAGGAGGAAGCCGATGATGCAGAGAACCAGGGTCACAGCGATGTTGGAAGGGTCGGTCATGGCGTTCTTAAAGCATGGGCCTATGAATTCGTTGTTGCCAACACTGTACATAGTACAAGCTGCGTCCTTGTCTGAGGGACGAAATGGGCGAATCACCAGCTGCATGGTCTCCAAGGAACTGTAGAAAATAAGATTTGGAGTTTATGTGTTTCATGAGATGATTTCATTTGCTCAAAATCCACTTAACCTTTGCCTCAAAACCTTACTCAGTGTTCACTACAAGTTACCAGCTGCCTGATAGACAAAATTTTACACTGTTTCAAACAATCAGTGAAGACACAAACACATCTTAACATTCTTATTGAATATTTCTTCTCATCTTATTCATCTATAAGTTTGATCTATCATCACATTTTGTAAAGAAATGAGACTCTCTTACCTTTTTGTTACCCAAACACCTCCTCGGATGGTTGTGACCCGAAGCTGAATTCAGTTTCTATGCAAATCATGTTGCAGCGAAGTTGGTTTCATATTCGATGCTTCCAGTTTAGCTGTCACTTGGAAGTAAATGAAAACAGATTCCTGATGAAGGAACACTTTCCGAACAGCCAGATTTGGATCAGACTTTTACCGTAGACCTCTTTAAACACAGATTCAGATCCATTTAAGTATTATTTTACCAGAAATAAAGTAGAAGAGTGGTCAATTTTAATGATTTTTTTGTGTGTAGACCAAGTTCTCATCCAGAACTACAATATTGCACCAATATCAATTATTCTCCAGAGGGTGCAGTCTCACTTTAACACAGGTTTTTGAAACATTTACTTTATTTCTGAAAATGCAAAGAGAGACTTTAATACCCTTCCCCCTCCCGTTAAATGGTGATTGTTTTGACTAAATACTGACTTTTTTTTTTTTCCATTTTTAAAATCAGATAAAAGTTTCTTAGACTGTGCATTTGAGATCTAACATGTTTGGGTTGGATGATGTTAAATTAGGACCTTGATCCATAAATGTGCCCCTCACAGCTGAGTGGGCAGCATTGAACAGGATGAACTTCAGTTTTGTTTTTTTCCTCTCAGGTTGCACAACAATCTGAATCAACCAGAAAAACTTGTATCATCTTTGCTGTACACTCACATGCTACACGTGTGAGTGTTGAGGATACTAATATTTTGTTGACAAAGATAAAGTAAATACAATAAGTACTTCTACAAACTTATTTTCACGTGTTACGGCCCCAACCCCCGAGCCATTAGTTTAGGCTTTTGTATTTAAAGTGGGAGATCATTTGTTCCTTGTCTGTTCAAGTCCTACTATTTTGATTAAAAACACTTATTTTTCCTTTAACGTCTGGGTTTTCATGTTACTTCCTTTACCCCAAGAGCTGGGTATGTAACAGCACGTCTGTTAAATATGTAAAAAAGTAATGAGCTCCCAAACCTGGTTGTCATGCCAACCACAGCTGTTGGCACGATAGCTTACAAGTACAAGGAAGTCTAAATGTGTCAAGATACTATAAATATTTTTCTTGCAAATTCTGACACCGGAAGGTTTGGGGCGACTAAAGCATGCAATTTTTTCCAATGACATTTCCTCACAGCAAAAGAAAGTAAAGAAAGTCTTTATCTGCATCACCTCTTTACTTCTGTCTAGGTTTAGGTTCAACCTTACTGTCCACGTTCATGGAAAGAAGTATTAAACTCTTTAGTGATGGTGCATTAGTTTAGGTTAAATGGTGAGTTGTAGAGATGTGGGAAAATCTATAAAATGGCTTTTTGTGTTTATATATGAGAGTGCGTGAATGTATGGGACCATTGATTCATGCAGTTGCACTAAAAGGCATTTGTTATTGAATTATGAGACATTTACCCCAAGTATTAAAATTTGAAATCATTATATTTTCTTTTTCTTGTTTGATAATTATACGAATAATGTATCTACTAATGTTCTAGGTTCATACTTTCATTTAACCTTTATTTAACCAGGTAAAAAAAAAAGGATTGAGATCAGGATCTCTTAAGTGGAGGGGTAACTTAACCCTGTGGTGCATTGTGGTCACTACAGTGGACACCTATTTAAAAGTTATTTACTCCTAAATTCAATGGTTCATGTGGTGTAAATTCATATTAGCCTGTGTCAGGATATTTTTATTCTTCTTAGGGCCTGAAAAAATGTTTTCAATTTTTTCCCAAACACATTTAAAAAAAAAAAAAAAAAAAAAAAAGTTATAGACAAACATTTGAGGGTGAAAAAGCTTAAAAACTATGAATCATTCAGTGTTAAAATGGATGAAAGAGAGTTAAAATGTTTTGCAAAATATTTGAAATGAAAGGGACACTTTTTTCATGCCTTAAGATAAATAAAAACACTCAAGGGAAAAATTTAAATTAATTTAAATTGACTTTCATAATTCATGCATCAGAGGGTTAAAGTTGTACTTTCAGAAACGCTTCAGAATTTCCTGCATCAAGCCAAAATTCTACTCTTTCAAATTTCTGCTCTATCCCAACTCCTTGAAGGAAATTTGTCATGAAATACTAACTCAAATGTTCCCCAGCAGCATATTGTTCCAGGACGTTGGGACAGAATACAACTATGCAAACTATGCACTATATGCAAATCCCACTTAACCTATATTCAGACTACAAAGACAAAATATGAGCTGTTTCAACTGTGTTGTCTGTTTGCTTGTTTGTTTGTTTTTTGTGGAAATATTCACTCATTTTGAATTTGATGCCCTCAACATGTTCCAAAAAAGTCTGGAAAGGGGCAACAAAAGACTTGGGAAGTTGATGAATGCTGATAAAACACCTTTTTGGATCATTCCATGGGTGAACAGGTTCAGTGGAAACATGTGAGTGTCATGATTGGGTATAAAAAAAAAACCACTTCCTTAAAAGGCTCGGTCGCTCACAAGCAAGAATGAGGCCACGTTCATCTTGGTACCATTGATCTCATAAATGAGAGTGATGCTTTTTATAAAAAGACTATTTTTGTTGCTTTGCTTCATGATCATATCTGAGATCATGTAAAATCCACCTTTTTTCTCTTTGGGGGAGGCTGATAGAATTCAGAAGTGCCAAAAACTGCTTTGAAATAACCACAGTGGGCTGGTTGTTAGAGAAAGCTCAACAGATAACTTAGACAGAGGAAATACATTTGACCTATTTTAGCGCCGGCCATAACATCATTAGCTGTAGATTATGATCAAGTACATATCTAGAAGAGGGACTTTCTCAAAATAACTCAGAGAGCTGCTTAACCCTCTGATGCAAGAATTACGAAAGTCAGTGTCAGGATGTTTACCTTGGGTGATTTTATTTATCTTAAGGCATGAAAAAAAGTTTTCCATTTCCTCCTCCCAAATATTTGTAACTGAGCATTCAACATAAAACAATGTGAACTTGATGTAAATATGACTTTTTTTTTTTTTTTTTTTTTTTTTTTAGTAGTTTCATGAATAATCTTTTTTTAATGCTTTGCAAAACTTTTTAACTCTCTTTCATCCATTTTAACACTGAATAATTTATAGTTTATAAGCTTTTTCACCCTCAAATGTTTGTCTATAACTTTATAAAAACATTTATGTTTGGGAAAAAATTGAAAACATTTTTTCAGGCCCTAAGAAGACTAAAAATATCCTGACACAGGCTAATATGAATTTGCACCACATGAACCATTGAATTTAGGGGTAAATAACTTTAAAATAGGTGTCTACTGTAGTGACCACTATGCACCACAGGGTTAAGGGACTTTTTATTTTATTTATGGAGATCTTTTTTTATCTTTATTTGGTCAGGAAACTTGTTAGGAATAGAAAATGCAAGGAGGATGAAATGCACCAAACCATGTTGGGACCATGAATTTAATTAATCCCAGTTATCTAATTATATTTAAAAATAACCTATTATTTTTTTCAATGATTCTTGGTCCATCATTGAAATAAGACAGTTGGTAAAGTTGAGTTTTTGGCTCTCATTCAAAATGTAAAAATGGCTTGGAATGTCCTTAAAGTATAACTTGTGGGTGTATCAGCTAAAAGTTTGAAAAGAATAAATACAATTTATGGGAACAAACTGCAAATCCATCCTTCATATGACAAATTTTCTTTAGAAAGAACAAAGTAATAATTTGATTAACTTAACAAACGTTCCTTTAGATGCCACATGACTTTTGATCATGGGACCAAGAAAAGAAAAAGTTTATTTTGAGATAGTTGCAATGAGCCAGTGGCACCTATTTGGTAAGTTTCTCACATCCCCCTTGATAGATATCTTTTTTAAATTACCATAAATTCTTGCTGCATCTCCGTCTGCACGTGTGAAGCTGCAAAAATTCAGTTCTCATTTCCTCCAAGTTTCAACACTTCATCTTTAATAGGATTCACAGATTTTTGTTTTTTAGCATAGCATAGCTCAAAACAAACAACAGTGGAACGTATATTTATGCATGTTAATAGCAAAGAATCAGCTTTACAGTTTCAATAATGAACTTTGACTTATAAAATCAAACATTCGAACAGATACAGAAAAATAACATTTTTCTAAAATACATTTCACTGAGTCAATGATGTGAGATCAACCACTTTTTTAAGACTCAGCTTCAACTCACCAATCATATAAACAAGTTTTGACATTCCTCCCTCATTCAGTTTTGGCCACTGTCAATGTTTCTGCTCATATTTGTCTCTGTTGTTTGGTTTGTCTAAGGTCCTTGATTTTCTCTTCTGCATGTTATGAACCGTCTCCAGATCTTTCTGTACGCCATCCTAATCTTTTGGATTTTGAACGCATACACAACAGGATTCACAGCTGAGTTTGCATGACTGAGAATGACGCCGATATCGATTGCTATGACTGGTACAATCCTAAACCCGCCAAAGAAGTCGATGAAGTTCATGATTTGGAGAGGGAGCCAGCACAGGCAGTAGAGAGCCAGGACCAGAGACAAAGACCCAGCCAGCTCTTTCTCTTTCTTCAAGTCATTCTGGGACTGTTGTTGGGTGCAATTTCCTGGTTTCTCTCTGAAGTTTCTACGCATTGCAAAAAAGATGTAGCTGTACAGAAGGATCATAATGAACAGAGGTATCAGGGTGCAGACGATGGAGTAGAAGTAAAACAGATAGGACATAGTGATCCCTGACATGAACCTGCAAACAGTCTCTGTGTCTGGGGAGGGTCTTGGGTTGTGCCATCCAAACATGGGAGTGAAGGTCAGCAGCACTGCACCAATCCAACTTGCTGCAACCACAAGCCCAGTGTGTCTCTGTGTTACTGACATTTTGTACCTAAAGACAAGAAATGATTGGAACAAAGGTTTCTGTATTAACATGCTTGATAACAACATAAAAATCAAAAATATGCAAAACAGATGCAGAAAAACTCATGATCTGCAGCTTGTTGCAACATGACGCAGGATCCTGACTTTGCCTCTTTACATCTGTTCCTCTTTTCAAAAAGAGGTGTCAGGAAAGATCAGATCATCAGTATAACTTTACCTTAGAGGGTTGTACACCCGCAGAAATCGATCCACTGCGATAGCCACAAGACACAAAGTTGAAACCACCGGGAACAGCAGGTTCGAACAGCAGAGGAGGAGACAGCCGTAGAACGAAGTCGTCACTCGTCCAGCCACCAAAAAAGTCAATGGTATGGTCACACAGCCCACCATGAAGTCAGCCACAGCCAGAGACGCTATCAGTGTGAATGTCGTCTGCTTGATGCACTTGCTGGTCCACAGAGCCACAATCACCATCATGTTACCAAAACAGCTGCAAACAGCCACAAGGATTTCGAGCACCGTGTACATCAGTGCTGCTGCTTCCATCCTGTCACAATAAAATGTGTAATGATCACTCCTGGTGTCCTCCCTTTAATCACTCCTAGCTCGAGCATGAGACCTTTGAAGAAGTCCACCCCCTTATAGCACTTTAGACACACAAACATTTCTTGATTTCAGATGTGATATGAAATCTAACCTTTTAGGTGGTTAAAAATGGCATTAGTTAACTCATGAAAACCCAAAGCCACATCCTTTAAAGATATCAGTGTTTCTACCAGAAATAGATGTATCTGTGGTGAAGGTGGTTGATATGTTGTGTAATGGTGTTTTGCTTCTACAGGTCAGGGAAGTCAGTGAAATACTCTGGTTTTAAAGCCTGCGATCATCTGACTCAGGTATCGTCTGTGGTCAGTGCAAGTTCAGTCTGAAACTACTCCAGATGCAGCAATAAAACATACAAAATGAAATGTTTACAGAAGGATTAAGAGTGAATCTTTATCTTTATTTTGTCATTGACAGATTCAGAGATCATGCTCATACAGCTCAATGTCTTTTCTTGCAGAAAACATTTGAATTTTCTCATTTGCCAAATAATTGAAACGTTACAGTAATTAAAAGAGTTGTTGAGCCTTCACACAGCTTGACAAACCTTTATTCTTATTACCCCCACCCACCGACCCACACACACATAAAAATCACACTTTTTTGAGTTCCATAAAATCTTGTCACCTCTGCGCCTGTATGAGTCAAGCCACAAACGTTCAACTTTCAGTTCTTTCAAGCTTTAAACTTCATCTTTACAAGAACTCAACAAGAGGAGAACATTTTCCTTTTTTTTTTTCCAGAAATTGGGTTGATAATATTTAATAAAAAAGAGAGCAAAGCATTTTACCTGGGAAGCTCAAAACAAATAGCAGTCAAAAATGCATGCGTAGCTAACAGGTATTGTGATAAAATAAGAGACTTAAAATCTATTTTGCAGGTGAACCACAGATGTGAGATTAAGCATTCTTTTTAAGACTCTGCTTCTACTGAACAAGTTTTGACCTTCCTCCCTCATTCAGTTTTGGCCACTGTTAGTTACTGCTCATATTTGTGTCTGTTGTCTGGTTGGTCTGGTTTATCTGAGGTCCTCGGTTTTCTCTTTTGCATGCAGTGAACCGTCTCCAGATCTTTCTGTACGCCATCCTAATCTTTTGGATTTTGAACGCATACACAACAGGATTCACAGCTGAGTTTGCATGAGTGAATATGATGGCAATATCAATTACTATAAATGGTACGACTTCTACATTAGTGAAGAAGTCGATGAAGTTCATGATTTGAAGAGGGAGCCAGCACAGGCAGTAGAGAGCCAGGACCAGAGACAAAGACCCAGCCAGCTCTTTCTCTTTCTTCAAGTCATTCTGGGACTGTTGTTGGGTACAATTTCCTGGTTTCTCTCTGAGGTTTCTACGCGTTGCAAAAAAGATGTAGCTGTACAGAAGGATCATAATGAACAGAGGTATCAGGGTGCAGACGATGGAGTAGAAGTAAAACAGATAGGACATGGGGATCACTGCCATGAACTCGCAAAAAGTCTCTGTGTCTGGGGAGGGTCTTGGGTTGTGCCATCCAAACATGGGAGTGAAGGTCAGCAGCACTGCACCAAGCCAACTTGCTGCAACCACAAGCCCAGTGTGTCTCTGTGTTATTGATATTTTGTACCTAAAGACAAGAGGAAATGATTGGATCAAAGATTTCTGTATCAACATGGTTTGATAACAACATAAAAATACGAAGTAGACCACAAGAGCCCTAGAAAACCTAATGATCTGCAGCTTGTTGCAAGATTTTTTGAATTGATAATCACAGGAATTTACACAGAGTATTGACTTTTTCTTTGCATTCATTTTTCTACTACGGAAAAAAAAGGTGTCAGGAAAGATCAGATCATCAGAATAACTTTACCTGAGAGGGTTGTACACCCACAGAAATCGATCCACTGCGATAGCCACAAGAGACAAAGTTGAAACCACTGGGAACAGCAGGTTCAAACAGCAGAGGAAGAGACAGCCGTAGAACGAAGTTATCACTCGTCCAGCCACCAAAAAACTCAGTGGTATGGTCACACAGCCCACCATGAAGTCAGCCACAGCCAGAGACGCAATCAGGCTGAATGTCGTCTGCTTGATGCACTTGCTGGTCCACAGAGCCACAATCACCATTGCATTACCAAAACAGCTGCAAACAGCCACAAGGATCTCCAGCACCGTGTACGTCAGTGCTGCTGCTTCCATTGTGCCTCTAATTTAGACAATACCTGATGACGATTTCTGCTGTGTGCACTTCAATTACTCTTAGCCCGATTGTGAGACGTTTGAGGAAGTCCCCTGCGTTACAGCACTTTGGACACACAAACCCCTTTTAAGGCTTGATATGAGCTGCATTGGTAAAAAAAAATCAGTTAACGTTAGCAGGCTGGGACATATGTAACCTCAAAACCACATCCTTTAAAGAACACAGTATTTGTACTTGAAATAGAAGTATCTATAGTGAAGGTGGTTAATATTTTGTCTATTGGTGTCTTGTCACTACAGGTCAGGAAAGTTAGTGAAATACTTTGGTTTAAAACCTGGGATCGTCTGACTCAGTTGTTGTTTTGTGGTCAGTGAAAGTTCAGTCTGAAACCACTCCAGATGCAGCAATAAAACAAACAACACCAAGTGTTTTCAGCGGGATTAAGAGTGACTCTTTATGTTTATTTATCGAAATGCATAAAAGCTTCATGAATGAAGTGTAAGGCACTTATACAAACAGTGTTCATAAAATAGAAAAGCAGAAAGAACGCTTACTGCCAGTAAGTTATAGTTATTAAAAGAGTTTTTGACCCCCTTACACACACTGTAAAGATGACAACCAGCAATTGTTGAGCCAACAAATGTCTTCTAATTTATCTGACTCAAAATTATGTCTTACAGATAAGCAAGTACTTTCCCAGTAAACTTCTTGCTGACCGATAAGGATTTCCACATCAGTGTAAAAAAGCTAGGGGAGTAACAACAATCAGTACAACTTAAAATATCAAGTATAACAGTGTCCAACTAATCAGTCTGACCAGAGTTCTTTAAGTTACATAGATTTCTTTGCAAACACAACTCGGTGGAAGTGTGACCCCTGCACAAATGCATGGGAAACCCTGTGATAGTTTCCATGGCACTTGCTTCAAACTCATAACAAAAGAGCTATGTTCAGTTTTTAAATTTGATAAAGTATCATCTATTTCTACTTAACACAATGTTTTGAAATTTAGGAAGCAAAAAATGTTTCTATCATATTAAGAATTCTAAATTTGTTAAAGAAGAATATTAGTTTTTTGAAAGGTGGCAATTCAAGCCATTAAAGCAAGCGTTTCATTGTTGGGCTCATAAAAGTATTGAATAGTTATTATACAAAGGTTTTTTAAAACAAAATGTGGAATTGTAGGCTTGTTCATTTAGAATATCTGCATCAATTGGAGGAAAGGGAAAAGACTTTCATTGTTGATCTGATTAGATCATCGTGAATGGGTGAGCAAGAACATCCAAGTTGACAGAATTTGTTTCCTCAACTTGCATGTTAAGTTGAGAAAACACAAAAAGTGATTGCATTAGTTGCCTTTACATTTTGAGATTCGCCAGCTTTCTGTTTTTTTACAGTGTCACTTGACAAAGCATTGTTCTCAGTGACACTCACACATAGAGTAAGTTCCACATAAATACACACAAAGTGAGCACTAAACCACAAGAAGAGCTTCACACAGCCACATCAACACATAAACACAGTGGTCAAGCCATGGTGTGGTGTTGACACCTCGAGGTAACGCCCTCACAAAGTTGTTGCTGCATTTATGCATCGTGGTCCTCTGTGGAAAAATGGCCAAACAAAAGCCTTCACTTAACTTATCACGATACTCCAGGACACTGTAAAGCAGGCTTAAAACCTGGTAATCAGAGGGAAAAAAGAACTAGTTGGGGAGGGAGAGTCTGTACAGGTGAATTTAAGGGTAGATTTATAAGAAGAAAGCACCTGGAGGAATCTAATGCTTTATAAACAGGGAGTCATATATCATTAGTCATACAGTCATATCAGTCATATAGTCATATATTAGTTAGTCATATATCTAGTTGACACCCACCGTAGTTTACAACCTGACACAGTGATAAGGGAATTTAAACATTTAGCTCCCTCAAGTGGTAAACAGAAATAACACACTCCATGTGATTGAGTGAAACTGATTCACACAAGCTCAAGTTACCTGGGCTGAGTAGACACAATGCCTTGATTATAAATGCCTCAATACCTGCCAAAAATCAGCAAAAGGCATTGCAAAACACTGGAAGCAAGACAATAAACCACCATTAGTGCATCATGTGCAAATATGACGGAAAAGTAATGTCAAGTGCTTGGAGGGGTCCACAGCTTCAAGAAAAAATGGGGAAAAAAAGAAAATAATAATAATACTGGAAATCAGTGTTGAAATACTTTGTGAGAGAATCTCTGTCCCTCTGAATGTTGTTTTAACTCCTCTATACAACCAGTATTTTTGGACACTTGTTTTGTTTTTGGTATAAAGCTGATATAGTGATTGTGGTTTGACAAAACTAAAGATTTTTGATGAAAAAGCTCTGACCTGTCACATTGTTTGAATCACGGATAACTCAAGGTTACAGGTGTTTTTCCATGTTTACTACCTTGACCTCCAACAGTCTTAAAAACTAGAAGTAAGAATGTGTTTCAGTGGGTCAGTGGATCTTTAAAAAAAAAACAGCTTCTTGTTCAATGCTTCGAGTTTGGCAGTCACAGAGAAGTTTATGAAAACAGGTTCCTGATGAAAAACAACTTTTCTGACAGGCCAGATTTGGATCAGACTTGTCTACAGACCTCCTATAGCACAGCATCAGATCTGTAAATATATTATAGTATCAGTTATAATGCCAAAATTTGCAATTTTAATACTGTTTTTTTATATATAGTTCAAGTTCTGCTCCTGAGCTGCAACCCTTCCAGTATCTGACAGTTATTATTCTTAAGAGGCTACAGCCTTGTTTTAATACTGTTTTTTTAAAACCTTTATTTGATTTCTGAGAGACTTCAGCGCCCTTCCCCCTCTCATTGAATGGAAATTATGATGAAATACAGACATATATTGGCATTTTGCTAAAATGGAATAAAAGTTGAGATAAAAGATTATGTATTCGAGATTTGACATGTCAGAGTTTCATGATTTTAGACATAGACTGTTTAAAGAATGGACAATGTGGCTTTGCCTTTTACTGTTGTATGGTATTGAAGCCGGAAAAAAAACCACAGTCACAGGTGCCGCCACTGTGCAGGCAATGTTTGCTCACTAGAGAGGATAGAGACAACAAAAGCAAAAAATATATAAATATGTTCTTTCGAAAGGGTAATCTTTTCTTGGCTCTCTTTCCTGAAGTATTTCACTTCTCCCAAAAATTTAAAACATGACTTAAAACCCAGGTTTTAAGGTTGAGAAACATGTCTACGAGGTGTATTAATTTTTTAAAGTCTGACCTCATGAATGAGAAGACTGAGTTTTTGACCCGTACCACAGTCAGTCACCAGGGGGAGCAGTTTTTGTGGTGACCTCACTTCGAGGCAACATGGCGTCCGTGTTTTTTACTATCTGTTGTTTCAGATCAGGACCTTGTTCCATAATTGTGCCCCTTACAGCTGAGTGGGCAGCACTGAATAGAATAAAATGTAGTGTTGTTGTTTCCTGTCAGGTTGCTCAACAATCTGAATCATCCAGTAAAAACAGTATCATCTTTGCTTCACTACATATATGAGTGTTCATGAAACTAATGTTTTGTTGCCATGCATTAAGTAAACATAACAAGTACTTCTAGAAACTTATTATCACTTCTGCTAATTATGTCAAGAAGTGATAGACACTCTAACCTGGTTACCGTGCCAACCACAGCTGTATGTCATTTCCTAGCAAGTAAAAGGAAGTCAGTATGTGTCAAGTGTGACACTATAAATATTTTTCTTGTGAAACCTGGCACCTACACCTCTCACAACAGCAAAAAGAGCCAAAGACACCATTCACCCACATCCAAATATCTTTTTATGCGCAAAAATTCTTTATCTTAATCACCTCTTGTTCCTGTCTGGTTTGGGTTCATCTGTACCATCTGCAACTCCAATACCGACGAAAAGAGGATATAAGACGAGTAAAAATTATGATTAATCTTGATAAATCAGACACTCCCATCACATCCTGTTCTCAGAATATTTGTAATTTCTAAAATAGAGGTTTCTGAAAAAGTTGTGCTGTGAGGCTGAAGCTTGGAGTGACTTAGATGAATTAATATAATGAATTAATGAATAAATGTATTAAATCTATGAATTACATTAATTATTTAAAGATACAATGTGTAGAAATTGTAATTTAAGCAACATCTTGCTTTTAGATTTTTGGATAAGCCCATCCGCAGATCAGACATGATCCTGGAGATGACATCATTCATTACAGCAACATCCCCATAACTTTTGAAGTGTCACTTTGAAGAAACTATGAATGCTTTGAAAAATCTGAAACATACTGAAGAAAGCCAAATGATGGTTGAATGTTTTAAAGATTGAGATAAGTTTCTGGTCAAATGTATGAATTTATGAGAAAGGTCTAAATACGGATGAAAACGTCCCGAAATGGGCAAAATTCTAGGATTTGCCCATTCACTTTAATGGGACAAAAATAGGGAAAAAAGTGAAATATCTCTAAAAGTTTTTGTGAAACAGATGTGAAAAGAAAAAGTGCAGTTTTCCTAAGTGAACTGAACTTTTTGATGTTTGAATTGTTTAAATCAGTTGAAATTTGTTGAGTGTTAAGCAAATTAAAAAAGTAGGTGGGAGACAAAGGAGACTTTATGGAACAACATGTGCTGTGGATACCAATAACTTTGTGAGGGAGTATAAAACTGTAATGTGATTTTGCATTAGTGTGAGTTAAATAGTGAGTAATAGAGATGCGCCAAAATCTATAAATGGCTTTTTGTGTATATAAATGGGAGTGATGAATGTCCAGAACCAGTATTTCAGTCAGCTGAACACTCCAAGGCAACTTGTAAACGAAACAGACATTCACCCAGAGTATTCAAAAATAAAATCAATATATTTTAATTCTCTAGTTTTCTGATGGTCAGTCTGATAAAGCTTAGCCAGTGTGTTTACTATAGCTGTATGTTGTATCTATTAATGTAACAGTTTTATACTTAAAGATATACTTTCAGATACACTCCATAAGCTACTTTTCAATTTCTTCCACAATACCTCCCTCTGAATTTTCTGCTACTGCTCCTGCTTTCTGCCCTAAAATTTAACAGAAGTTGGTTTGAAATAACAATTTAAATATTCACTAGCAGTGTATTTTTCCTCGAAACGAAATCCGTTTTCTTTTGCAGACTTCATAAAAAAAATAGCTGAGAAGTCATGTGATTTCTCTGTCAAAGACTCAGAGAACCGTCAACGATTCACACAACTTTTGACAAATCACACTTTTCTGAGCACTCTATGTCTGCAATTTGAAGAGTCAGAAGAGCCATTTTCACTTCCTCCAAGCTTCAACACTTTATCTTTAATCAGACAAATTAGGGGAAGTACACTTTTTTGCAGTTGTACAGAAAGAGGGCTGATAATGTCTTGTCAGAGAAGGCAAAGTGTTTTCATAAAAAAAACAAAAATACAAACAGTGGTGGAAAGTATATACAAAGGTTTTGATGGCAAAAAGGCAGTCAGTGATCAAATTAGAGACTTAAGATCTATTTTCATGCAAACTATAGCTCATCAAACAGACAATAAAAAGTGCTCTCTAAAATGCATCTTCCTGAGGCAAAGACAAGTTTTACCATTCCTCACTCATTCAATCTTGGCCAAACTGTTAACATTGCTGCTAAGATTGATCTCTGTTGTCTGGTTTGTCTGAGGTCCTTGGTTTTCTCTTTTGCATGCGGTACATCGTCTCCAGATCTTTTGGTACGCCATCCTAATCTTTTGGATTTTGAACGCATACACGATAGGATTCACAGCTGAGTTTGCATGAGTGAGAATGATGCCGATATCGATTGCTATGAATGGTACAACACCTGACCCGCCGAAGAAGTCAATGAAGTTCATGGTTTGGAGAGGGAGCCAGCACAGGCAGTAGAGCGTCAGGACCAGAGTCAAAGACCCAGCCAGCTCTTTCTCTTTCTTCATGTCGCTCTGGGACTGTCGTTGGGTACAATTTCCTGGTTTCTCTCTGAGGTTTCTTCGAGTTGCATAAAAGATGTAGCTGTACAGAACAGTCATAACGAACAGTGGTATCACGGTGCAGACAATGGAGTATAAATACATTAGATAGGACATGGGGACCACATTTATGAAGCGGCAGAGAGAAGAAGACGCTTCATCAGGGGAGGGTTTTGGGTTGTGCCATCCAAGCAAGGGAGCGAAGGTCAGTGGTACTGCAACCAGCCAACATGTAGCAACCACAAGCCCAGTGTGTCTCTGTGTTACTGATGTTTTGTACCTAAAGACAAGAAGAAATGTTTTGACCAAAGGTTTCTGTATCAACATGGTTTGATGACAAAATAGAAATTGAAAGTAGTAGAAAATATTTGATGAAAACTAATGTTCTGTTGCTTTTTTGAAAACTAGTATATTTCTATTTCTGGTCTAATCAGTAGCATAATTAATAATTAGAATAAGAATCTTGACTCAGAACATCAGAATAACCTTACCTGAGAGGAATGTACACCCGGAGAAATCGATCCACAGCGATAGCCACAAGAGACAAAGTCGAAACCACGGTGAACAGGATGTCCAAACAGCTGAGGAAGAGACAGCCATAGAACGACGTCGTCAATCGTCCGTCCACCAACAAAGCCACTGGTATGGTCACGCAGCCCACCATGAAGTCAGCCACAGCCAGAGACGCAATCAGTGTGAATGTCGTCTGCTTGATGCACTTGCTGGTCCACAGAGCCACAATCACCATCATGTTACCAAAACAGCTGCAAACAGCTATGAAGATCTCCACTGCTACGCTCACCGCTTCTGTTGCGTCCATTGTGCCTCTGAAGTAGAAAATATCTGACGAAGACAACTGTTGTGCGCCCTTTAATCACTCTTAGCTCAAGTGTGAGACCTTTGAGGAAGTCCACTGCTTCACAGCACTTTTGAGACACACATACTCCTCTTCAGGCGTGATCTGAAACTAATTTTTTAGATCCAGCAGTGACCTATCTCTTGTAAAGACACAAGTTAACTGGCAAGAATAGCGGAAACCTCAAAGCCACTTCCTTAGAAGAACACAGCGTTTACTCAAAATAGATACATCTATGGTTAGGGCGGTTGATACCTTGAGTAATGATGATTTCAGTGTACTGAGAATCTGTGACACACTTTGGTGTAAAATCATGATCCTCTGACTCAGGTTTGTCTCCTGTCCAACAACTGTGTTTTTGTTTTTTTTCCATAAATATTACAATATTTTAACTTCCATGTTTTATAACTAACTGTCCCTGAAACAGTATCTATAATTTCTTGAAGCGATAATTAATATCCAAGGCTGATTTAGGAAATATTTGGCAATTGAGTAAAAGCAAGCTTAGATATGAGTCATCACTTCAAGAATTAAGACACATCTAATATTATCTATCTGCTTGGGTTTGTTTTTTATTTGTATAAGCTTTTTGGGTGTGTAACATTTATTACGATCATTCATAAAGCTTGGAAGGCACTGATGAACAATGATGAAAATGTCAATTTATTGATATTCCAATGGATATATATGTACATTAAAAACAAATCACAACAATACATGCAGTTTCTCATTTGAAAAATGTCAAACATGTACAAACCAGATTGCATTATCAATACAGACATCTCAAAACCCTGTTTCAGTTTCATATAAATCTATTATTTTATCAGTGAAAATTTAAAATAACAAAATAGATTAAAAAAAGATTATTTAGCGTCATTCTTTTTTTTCTGTTGAGACCACTTTGAACCAGTTTTCCTCCAGAATCACAAAAGAAACGCAAAACTATTTGTCATTCATTTTAGATAAGTTAAACATTTATTCTACTTCTGAAAATCCTGATCAAGAACCACAATCTTCAGGTTTCTCATATCTTGACTTGACTGATAAAAAGACGAGTGTCTCTAAACACAGTTTCAGAAAAGTGAAGCTTATTTTCCACACAGAAAGCCAAAAGTCAGGTCATCGGAGTGAAAGAGGTCAGTCGGTAAAGGTAGTTTTTAAGGGCAGATTTACAAGAAGAAAGCACCCGGAGAAATCTGATGCATTAAAAACAGGAATAACAGAAAAATCTCATATGCCAGGGATGTCCAAACTAAGGCCCGAGGGCCAGTTGAGGCCCGCCATCTAGTTTCATGCGGCCCCCAGCTTTGATCTTACTACGTGTTAATTTTGTCACTTAAATTAATCATGTTCTAATTGTGTCCATTTACAGTTTCTATAAGGTGCCTGAAAAAAAATCTTCATACATCTGGTAACATCTCACAAAGATTTGGACTGTGCTCGGGCTACTTTAGAAAGCTAAATCTCAATGTAATCCGCAGAAACTCAACAACTTTTACAGCTGAGATGTTTAATTGTGTTTGATATAATGCGAAAATGTGCTCTGTGAGTTGTTGAAAAGTCAAAAAAAAAAAGAAAAACATGAGGACACAAGACTGAATTAAAGTTATGAAATGGTGAAGAAAAGACAAAAGTCAATGCATGAAATGCTTCAGAATGCAGGATCAGAGATATCTGGGGTTAAATATGTTATTATAATTGTCTCATAAACAAATGTGATTCTGTCCAGATTCTGATCTTGCCATGAAAAATTATGACATATTTTTCCCAGGTTAGGTTATATCCCATAAGTCTGCAATAACAGCGCAAGAATGTTTGACTAAACTAAGGGACTGTTTTTTTCTGTTCGTTTTTTTTAATTCTGATATAATTGTAAAGAAATAGCTTTCAAATAGAGCACTCATTCATTACTTTTGTCGTTAATAGACATCAGTAAGAGCTGTCGGCCCTTGGTCATTTCCACAGTATCCAATACGGCCCTTTTTGAAAAAAGTTTGGACACCCCTGTCATATGCAGTCAAAACTTACTGATGAGATTATTCAACAACTTGGCACTGAACTCAGTGAAGAGGGATTTTAGACTTTTGGCTCCCTCTAGTGGTGAACAAAACGAAACACTCCATGTGATACAGTCAAACTGATTCACATGAGCACAAGTAACCTGGGTTAAGAAAACACAATGCTGAGAATATGGATGCCCCCTCACCTGCCAACAATCAGTAAATGACATTTTACACACTGACAAACAACAGAGATCAGGTTTTGATCAGGGTTAACTCAGGGTTACAGGTGTTTTTCCATGCTTACAACACAGACCACTGACAGTTTTTTAACCCAGAAGTAAGAACTTGTTTCAGTGTGTCTGAGGGACTTTTTAAAGCCTAGTTTCTCATACAGCGCCACAGCTGCACTCTGAGGACAACTTGTCCTTAGCATCACCTTTGAGAAGCCTCGTTCTTTACAAAAGTCAATCACAGTCTCAGTCAATCTGGAGCCCAGGCCTGTTCGTCTACATGACTTAGAGACGCTCAACCTGCTGAGTTCCCCGTATTTTTCCTTCCCATCGTCTTTGGCCACTACAGCCACCATACCCAGGATTTGAGGTCTCCCATCAACCTCAGCTTCAGCCACCCAGAAAGAGTCGTCTGCTCTGCTCTGATAATACCCAGGGATGTCCTGCATGTCCGTCCTTAGTTTATCCTTCAAAAAACTCGAATAACATACATAACAGTAGCAGTAGATGAGGCCCACCCAGAGTCCAGTGAACACCACAGCCCCCAACACGGAGCCGAGGAGGAAGCCCATGATACACAGAGCCAGGGTCACAGCGATGTGGGGAGGGTTGGTCATGGCGCTCTTAAAGCTTAGGCCAATGTATTCTTTAACACCCATGCTGAACAGAGTACAAACTGTGTCCTTGTCTGAGGGATGGAACGGGCGAATCACCAGCTTCATGGTCTCCAAGGAACTGGAAGAAAATAAAACTTAGAGTTTAAGTGAGTTTCTTGTGGCAATGTGGTCTTTCCAACCTCAGTTGACTGATGGGTGTTTTGACTGGGAACTTTTTACACAAGTTGAATTACTCAGTGAAGACATAAACACATCATAAACAATTATTTCCTCTTCTAATTTATTTAAATGTAGAATTTATCACTGCATATTTAAGAAAACTGAGACTCTTACCTTTCTGTTACTCAGACACCTCCCTGAATGGTTGTGACCTGGAGCTGAATCCAGCTTCCTTTAAAATCATGATATAGTGAAGTTAGTTTCTTATTGAGTGCTTCCAGTTTGGCTGTCCCAGAGAAGATTGGAAAAACAGGTTTCTGATTGAAACCACTTTCCTGACGGGCAAGATTAGGATTAGGTTATCGCCACAGAGCTCTAGAAACTGTTCTGTAAAGCTATTGTTATATCAATAACAATGTGAAACATGGGCAATCCAAATGTTTTTTTTTAAATCTTTTGTTAGTTTAGACCAAGCTCTGATCCAGAGCCACAACACCTAGATCTCCCAAATCTGATTTAAATTATTCTCAAGAGGCTGTAGTCTCTCTTCGACAAAGAATTATGAAATGCAAAGAGAGACTTCTGTGCCCCCACTCATTAAATGGTGATTATTGTGGCTAAATGTTAACGCTTTACACCGGGATCTTGTTCCATAACTTTACCCCTAACATCTGAATGGGAAACATGAAGTAGGATGCAAATTACAATGTCCTTTCCTTTCAGGTTTCTCATCAATCAGAATCAATCAGAGAAACCAGTAAAACTGTCTTTGCTTCCCTATATGTGTTGGTGAGGGTACTGATGTCGGCCAAGGATTAAGTAAATATAAAAAATACTTCTACCAACTTACAGTTGTAGCGTGAATTGGTCTGAGATGTTAATTTACCAATGAACAAATAATTAGTTCATTATAGATTGCCAGCATTCCACACTTAACAAATCAACGAAGTGGAACTTCAGAATTTAAATTTAAACTTAACACTCCGCTAGTTTAAATTTTCCTCGGGGCACCACCCTATTTTAACAAAACAGGGAAAATTGAGATAATCAGTCAGTCTTATAATCTGAAGGGCCACTTGGACTCGGTAACATAGACTCTTAATTTTCAACCACACACATAACACAAAGAACAACGGTCTTTATAAGGTGAATTTATTAACTAACTAAAGGTGACATAAAAAACATAAATGGAACAGTGCAGATAATATGGGAGTATAAAAGGGGAAGGGATGAAAATGAGTTTCTGATTGTTGTAAAAACCGGGACAAAGAAGAAATGAAAAACCAGACAGGGATCAGAGCAGGGACCAACTTAAGTTAAACCCTTTTTCTAAAACCCAATTTCTGGCATCGACTCTGAAATACTAGGACAAGCAAAGTGTCTTACTGAGGCAGAGGACTGGCTTGGAAGAGTCAGGTGATGCAGGAGGTGAAGAGAGGTTCGGGGTGTTGCGAGCTGGAACGGATCGATGCAAGTGTAACCGGTTGTGTTTCTTTGGACCATGGATGAAGAATCACACATGAGTTGCTCTCCAGAAGCTCTCTGTTTATTCTGGTGTACAATCAAAAGCACAATCAGCTTGATATGGCAACTGCATCGGCTCATCACTTCAGCTCAGGAAAACTCCTTTTGCTTTTTAAAGAGTACTTTTACAGCATGAAATCATATCAAATACATTTTTAACACACGTGATCGTATAGTGATGTTTTACACTGCTTTTCAGTATCAAAACAAGAGCATTTTATATTTTTAACTGCATATAAAAATAACAAAATCATTTTAACAAGTACCTTCAGTAACACATTCAACATGTATTTATTGTTTCATTTTAAAGCAAAACTGATTAAACCATGCCTACCTGGTGTACAATCAAAAGCACAATCAGCTTGATATGGCAACTATAACACAGAAACCCGCACATGCGCATTACAACCACGGGGAAGCAGCAAGATCGCTAATTAGCATTAGCTCGGCATGTCGACGCACTGAAACTCGGTAAATAAAACAAACGCTACTTCCCATAAAAGTTTTATGCTCTCACATTGAATCCTAACGGGTTTACAGTTAAAACACATGTAACCCAAAGTCTTAAGAACAATATTAACACATTAAACAGACATTTTCGGTGCAGCACTGAATACACACACACCCACCTGCAGCTCAGGAAAACTGTAGCCCAAACGTATTCTCAGTGAAAGACATTATGACAGGTGTAAACAGGCTCACGTGCGTTAAGATATCCATGCATTTAAAGACATTCCTATCAAGTGGCATACAACTGAATTGAGGGATCTTGGGAACTGTCTGTTTGTTTCTGTGTCCTCTGGGTACCGCAGATGTCTCGTGTTTCCACGTGAGAGGCTCCCTTCCTCAGAGCTGGGGTCAAAGGTGACTCCAGGACGTCATATTCCTTGATAGCCTTAGGGTCCACTTTAGCAAACACTTATCTTGGTTACATTACAACTCAGTCTTTGTTGTTCGTTAACAGAGACTCCATGGTGCCTACAGAGATGTCCTTTTTGATGACACCAAGCTATTGCAGAATTAGGCTTACGCGAAACAGATGATTCGTTCAATATCCTTGACACAGTCGTAAACTTGGCTCAGGATGTGGTCACTTTAGTGATCCAGTCTCCAGGAACCACGATCCATAATCTTGAAACACTTTATCTTCTAAATGTGCAAAAAACTTTAGCTTATTACTGCAGTTTAAGAACTGGCGTGATACTAACATGTGCAATACCTTGCCATTGTTTTATTGTTCTATATATAGTTTTTTACCTTGCTTTGTTTTAAAACTGTGCAGATTTTGAACTTGTATATTGGTAGTATATACTTCTTTAATCTTTGAATTGCCATTGTTTTGTTGAGTTACACTTATGACATTGTTTTGTCTTCCATATTATTCTTTTTGTGACTTTGCTTGCACTATACACTTCCTGTTTGCTCCTGTAATTCTTTAAATTACCCTGTTGTGGCACAAATAGAGGATTATTTTATCAAACTGCCAGAAATCACCTGCCTCCAATAATCTTTATTTCATAGAATCAGACATTTAGTCTTTATCTGCATCAGCTGCACCGTTTCTGTTTGTGTTTGGGTTCATCCTTAATGTCTGTCCTTCAACCCTGACAAAAAGGAAGATAGAAGAGCCATTTGGGTGCAAAGATCCCACTCCTGTTTTTTTTATTTAAGATATGCTTCAGCTTGGTAAACCAGACACACTTATGACATCCTGCTTTCAGAACATTCATAATAAATGTCTTCCATTAGGCAGAAAGGATAAAACTCTAATGTAATAGTGCATTAGTGTGGGTTAAATGGTGAGTCATGGAGATGTGCCAAAAACTATAAAATAGCTTTTTTGTATGTATGTATGAGAGCGCACCAGAGCATTCATATATTGAATCTTTTTGAAGCGAGAATAAACAGGACACAGTGGGTTAGGAGGGTACATGTACAGGAAGGGGTGAGATCGTGGTGTTGTTCTGCCCCTGAAACTCTGCTAAAAGCTCCACTTTATACTTAAAGACACACTTTATACTCTGCTTCGAAATTTTCTGCAACAATTCAACAATCCCTCTTTGAAATTTCTGCTTCCATCCAAACTCTTGAAAGGAAATTAGTTTGAAAAAACAATTTAAATATTCACTAACAGCATTTCGTTTCCCAGAAGCAATGTACCAGCTTACTTTGGCAGACTTCATTTGAATAAAAATCAAATTAAAGCTGCTGCTTTTGACCCTTAGGTATGGCTGTGACTTTGATATATTAATTATCATCAGTAATGTGGGAAAATGGGAGATTTGAAGCATGTTTCAAATGGTAATGGGAGTAAGTTTCAATTGTGTCCAATAGGTGGCACTAATCCTCTCACCCAAATGCTTGTAATATGAGTCTAGACTTGGAGACAAATTAGACAATATGTGTGAAAGATGCTACCGTGTATTTCCAGAGAGTGGCACTATTGCTTTAGCATAAAATAGATATTATAGATGTGTTAGAAGGTAGAAGCTGGTCCTGCCTGTGAAATTAGAAGCAGACTGGACCTGATATGAAGGAGCTACAATGATTTCCTGGTTCATGGCGAAACATCTGCGTTTGATGCTTTGCCAGGGACACACCCTTAAACTATAGGACACAACCAGATAAATGATGCTTTATGGAGGCCTGGAAAACATTGCAGAGTATATATAATATATGTTTAACAGTTCTTCATTAACTTTTCATTGTCAGTATGACTGGTGTAGACATAATCAATTTGAAAAAGATCCAAAAAAAAGAAAAAAGGAAAAAAAAAATTGAAGTTCAATTCTCACTTCCTCCAAGTGTCAACACTTTATCTTTCATTGCTTGCAGTTTTACAGAGAGAGGGTTGAAAATGTTTCAAAACAGAAAGCAAAGTATTTTCACCAAATGTAGCTCAAAACAGACACCAGTGGAAAGTGTATGCACACATGTTGATAGTAAACAGGCAATCAGTGATCGGATTTGACACCTTACATCTGTTTAGCAAGTGAACAATGACTCATCAAACCACAAACTATGATAGACATAAAGAGGAACGGTTCTTTTCACATTTCTCTAAAATACGTCCTGCTGTGTCAAAGACTGACTGTTGCTTTAAGTAAACACTCATATAAACATGTTTTTCAACTTCCTTCTTCATTCAGTTTTGGCCACGCTGGTGACATTACTGCTGTGATTGGTCTCTGTTGTCTGATTTGTCTGGTTTGTTTGAGGTCTTTGATCTTCTTTTTTGCATGCAATGAACCGTCTCCAGATCTTAAGGTATGCCGCCCTGATCTTTTGGATTTTGAAGGCATACACAACAGGATTCACAGCTGAGTTGACATGAGTGAGAATGATGCCAACATAGACAGCTGGAAGTGGTACGACACTGGACTCACTGAAGCTTTCGATGCAGTTCATGATGTGGAGAGGGAGCCAGCACAATGCAAACAGAGCCAGGACCAGAGACAAAGATCCAGCCAGCTCTTTCTCTTTCTTCAGGTTGTTCCGGGACTGACGTTGGGCACCTTGTCCTGGTTTCTCTCTGAGATTTCCTCGAATTGCACAAAAGACATAGCCGTAGAGAACAGTCATTATAAATAGAGGCGTCAAGGTGAAGAGAAAGAAATGGAAATAAACCAGATAGGACATGGGGATCACTGCTACGAATTGACAAACAAAAGAAGACGCTTCATCAGGGGAGGGTTTTGGGTTGTGCCATCCAAACATAGGAGCAAAACTCATTGATACTGCAACCAGCCAACATGCTGCAACCACAAGCCGGGTGTGTCTTCGTGTTACTGCTGTTTTGTACCTAAAGACAAGAAGAAATGATTGGAAGAAAGGTTTATTTATTTACATTATTTGATGAAAATAGAAAATAAAAATGAAATTTTGGAGCAATAAGAACTTTTTTTCTTGCTGTTATGATCATAATAAATAAACCCTGAATCTTGACCCTGGCTTGCTTCATGTTTCTTTGCTGACATACTGTAGGTGTCAAGAAAGACCAGAACATTGGTGTTACCTTACCTGAGAGGGATGTACACCCGAAGGAATCTGTCTGATGCAATAGCAACAAGAGACAAAGTTGAAACCATAGTGAACAGGATGACCAAACAGCTGAGGAAGAGACAGCCGTAGAACGAAGTTATCAATTGTCCATCCACCAACAAAGCAACTGGAATAGTCACACAGCCCACCATGAAGTCAGCCACAGCCAGAGACGCTATCAGGCTGAATGTCGTCTGCTTGATGCACTTGCTGGTCCGCAGTGCCAAAATCACCATCATGTTACCAAAACAGCTGAAAACAGCTATGATGATCTCCAGTACAGTGTATACCACTGCTGCTGCTTCTCCCATCGTGCCTCGACAGTAGAAAATGTCTGGTTGTCACTCCTGTTATGTGCCCTTCAATCACTCTTAGCTTGAATGTGAGACCTATGAGGAAGTCCACCGCTTCACAGCACGTTTTAGACCAGAACCCACAGACATACTATCTAACCATATAGCTGCCTAAGAGAAAAATAGCTGCAAGGTGAAACCTCAAAGCCACATCCTGAAAAATTCTTTTGCTCTGAACAGAACTTTCCACCATGGTAGAGGTGGTTGATGGTGCGTGTCACGCTGTTGTGTTGAAATATTTCAGGTTTGTGACATAATCCGATGTATAAAACTGTGATCTTCAGACTCAGGTATTGTCTCGTGGACCGTGCAAGTTAAGTATCCTATCAGACACCACTCCTCAAGCAGCTATTAAACATTCAAAACCAAATGTTTCCCGTAGGATTTAGAGTAACTCTGTGTTTATTTATTCCAGCGCATCAAACTCCATCAGGCCAGTGTCTGCACATATGTGCAGTGTTATGCTAAGTCACACAAAAAGTGAGTGAGCTCTAAGTTCAGTTTACATCAATTTAAACAAACTAGTTCACATTCATTTTTTGCTACAAGGTCTCTTTTTCAGTAGAACCACCTGTGCTTTAATCCCTATCCCTTGAACCAATGCCCAAGGTAAATGAACCCCCAAAACAATGTTTTGGTAGCAAATGTTCAAAGCCACTGCCAATGTCTCATGCACTGCTACTGCTGACTGTATTGTGTGAACTGTCAGCAGGATTACTTAAGCTGAATACACAGAGAGAGCTGTGTTAGATCTGTCTTCTGTTGTCAGGAAACACAGTGCACAGCATCTCTCGGCACCTACCGTCACCTCCCTGCAACCGCCCTCACCTCTCAGCGCCTCTCGCATTTTGAGCAGCTGTCCACTGCCTTAGAAGTGAACTAGGCTCATGTTCCTGTTCACAAGTTATGCCACACTTTTGAATAGACCCAAGTGTAGAATGATACCCAGACAAAAGTAAGACAAAACAATACTTTAATCCGTTCCTTGATTAAAAACCAAAGAACCAGTTCAAGCAGGCAGACTACAGAGTCAAAAAGGCTAAATGCAAAACCAGGACAAGGCAGAGCTCAAAATATAGGGCAAGGGTTATACATACAAAGGTTGAGCACAATAACAAACTGGTTAGCAACAACATGTGAAACTGACTGGTTTAAATACTGGCAGGTGATTAGCAAACAGGTTACAGGTGTGAGCCGGAGAGTGAGTAGAGGGAGGGGGCTTGGGAGGAGCAGGCAGCTCCAGCAGTGTCCATGACATTAACAAATTCACTGAATTCATTTTTACTCCTTCACACACAACACTTTATTTTAATGAATAGCTTCCATGAAAGTGCAGAGTCACATCAACCCAAACCTAAGAAGCTTCAGCTCAAAAGTTTGCTGAAACACACTGTAACCTTTTATCACCCAAGTATCATACATAGCCCTTTCTCTCTCCCCACACACCACACACACACCAATCAGGACCAACCAGGACCTTCATGACGCAGGACCACAACACTAACCACTGTCCCAACAGAGCTGTCTGCCAATATGCAGTATTGAAGCCACAAGTTGCCATAACTCATGCTATCTAATTCAATGAACATGTAAAATGCTTTGAACTTAAATGATAAAGTTATGCGGGTTTAACAGTAGGTGAATATATATTCTAACATTAAAGAAACATTTTAAATAAAAATGAGAAAGGCATGATTTTAAAACATTTTTTAAAGTATATTGAGCGTAAATAAATCATTTGCAGTAATCAAAATTTTAATATGTGCAGCCGATGAGCATCTTTTTTTTAATGTAATATCAACAGACTTTTTTTTCAGCTTGGTTTTCTAAGGTTCACTGAGTGATGTCATCACAGGTCGCATGAAATGATCTTTACTTTCACAGTTGTAAATGGCTTCTAGTTTTTCAAACACACCAAGGGAAGTAAACTTTTTTGCAGTTCTATAGATAAAGGGTTGAGAATGTTTAGGCTGGGATTTGTGCCAAGAAACACTGGATTTGAATTATTACATTGGATTTGAAATGTATGATCTGAAATTGAATTTTAAATTTCCAAACTGAATTAATTTGCTTTGAAATTGCATTTGACCTACCTCATATTCATTAAATTCAAAATACAATTCATAATTTGTAATAATGTTAAATCTGAGAAAGGGAAAATCGTTTTCAACAAACTCGAAACTAAGTGCAGTGGAAAGTGCATGCATAGGTGTTGATGAGAAAGAGGCAGTCAGTGCTCACAATAGAAACTCAACATCCGTTTGGTAAGTGAACTATGACTCATCAAACCACAAACTATTAATGATATAAAGAGGAATGGAACATTTCTCAAAAAAACTTCCTGCTCAGTCAAAGATTGACCATTGGTTTTAAGACTTTGCTCTACATAAACACGAATTTAAACAAGTTTTGTCATTCCTCCCTCATTCAGTTTTCACTGCTGTGATTGGTCTCTGATGTCTGGTTTGTCTGGTTTGTTTGAGGTCTTTGATCTTCTCTTTTGCATGCAGTGAACTGTCTCCAGATCTTAAGGTATGCCGCCCTAATCTTTTGGATTTTGAAGGCATACACAACAGGATTCACAGCTGAGTTGACATGAGTGAGAATGATGCCAACATAGACAGCTGGAAGTGGTGCGACACTGGACCGACTAAAATAGTCAATGCAGTTCATGATGTGGAGAGGGAGCCAGCACAACGCAAACAGAGCCAGGACCAGAGACAAAGATCCAGCCAGCTCTTTCTCTTTCTTCAAGTTTTTCTGGGACTGACGTTGGGCACCATGTCCTGGTTTCTCTCTGAGATTTCCTCGAATTGCACAAAAGACATAGCCGTAGAGAAGAGTCATAACAAACAGAGGTATCAGGGTGCAGAGGAAGAAATTGATGTAAACCATATAGGACATGTCAATCACTGCTATAAACTTGCAAACAAAAGAAGACTCTTCGTCTGAGGAGGGTTTTGGGTTGTGCCATCCAAGCATTGGGGTCAAACTCATTGGTACTGCAACAAGCCAACATGCTGCAACCACAAGCCCAGTGTGTCTCCGTGTTACTGATGTTTTGTACCTTAAGACAAGAGGAAATGATAGGAAGAAAGGTTTACTTATTTACATTTTTTAATGTGTAAATCAAAATGAATTGCTAGTGTAATGGAAACATTTTATCGTTATGATACTCATATCACATTTACACAGAATCTTGACACTGACTTTCCTTCCTTTTTTTTTTGTAAAAAAAAGTTTCAAGAAAGATCAGAACATTAGAATAACTTTACTTGAGAGGGCTGTACACCCGCAGAAATCGATCCACTGCAATAGCCACAAGAGACAAAGTTGAAACCACCGTGAACAGGATGTCCAAACAGCTGAGGAAGAGACAGCCGTAGAACGAAGTCTTCAATCTTCCATCCACCAGCAAAGCTGCTGGAATAGTCACACAGCCCACCATGAAGTCAGCCACA
Source organism: Thalassoma bifasciatum (assembly GCA_008086565.1). NCBI lineage: Eukaryota > Metazoa > Chordata > Actinopteri > Labriformes > Labridae > Thalassoma > Thalassoma bifasciatum. The sequence continues at coordinate 174,857 of RPOG01000722.1, read as the reverse complement.
GCCAGAGACGCAATCAGGCTGAATGTCGTCTGCTTAATGCACTTGCTGGTCCACAGAGCCACAATCACCATCATGTTACCAAAACAGCTGAAAAAAGCTATGAAGATCTCCAGTACAGTGTATACAACTGCTGCTGCTGCTGCTGCTCCCATCGTGCCTCGAATTTAGAAAACATCTGATGATTGCTTCTGTTATGTGCCCTCGCTCGAGACTAACACAAACTCCAGCACACAAACAGGTGTAAAATTCAACCTATAGCACCAGTGGAAACCAATGGCAGCAAACAGACAAGTTAACTGGCTAGAACAGATAAAACCTCAAAACCACATCCTTAAAAATAATTCAGTGCTTTAGCGGAACAGAAACAGAACAACCCATGGTGGTAGAGGTGGTTTGTTTTGTGTAAAGGCCGGAAAAGTCTGTGAAATACTGCACTCAAAAAACAAAAATATTCTTGGCATTATTAAGGATTAAGCATTCCTGTACAGTAAAACTGATCCAAATTTGATAGAATGTAAAAAAGAATGATTTTTGAGGTTTAAAGTATGAGGTGTCGGAGAAAATATCTCAGCACCCTTTGTTCACTGCTCCCCTCTAACTAACTTTAGGCTCCCCCTCCCACCCCCATGTTTCAAAACCACTGGTTTAGTCCAGCTGAACTCTGCCCAGAATGCATTTCAGCATTGTTGTTCCTTTTAAATTGTTCATTTTGCAAATAGTTAGTCCCATAATTGGTTTTGTGCCACTATCTCTCTTGTCAGTGAATGAATTGGGGGAAAATATTGATGATTTTACTTTGGATTTATCATAACCATGAGTGTGACTGATACATACAGGACCCTGATCCTTTGCCGAAAATGCAATTTGTTACCATGGGGCCAGTCGTGTTACATGGGGTCCACCTCAGAGCAAGATGGGATGGATAACATGCAGATAGTGCACATAGTATAACATTATTCTACAAAAGACCACTTTCACCAATGTAGAATATCAAATTGAGAAATGTCTTAAACCTAAACTGTACTGTAAGTACTCAATTTATTGAAGCTGTCTAAGGGTGAGATTGTCACCTTGCATGATGTATGAATTATGAAAGTCAGTGTCAGGATTTTTCACTTGAGTGTTTTTATTTGTATTAAAGCATGAAAAAAAAGTTTTCCGTTTTTTTATTCAAATATTTGTAACTGAGCATTGAACATGAAACAGTGACTTTTTTTTCTCCGTTTGACTTTTTTTTTTTTCCTTTGGTAATTTCATGAATAATCGTTTTATTTAATGTTTTGCTAAACTTTTTAACTCTCTTTCATCCATTTTAACACTGATTAATTTGTAGTTTATAAGCTTTTTCACCCTCAAATGTTTGTCTATAACATGTTCAAAAATATATATATGTTTGGAAAAAAAGTTGAAAACATTTTTTCAGGCCCTAAGAAGAATAAAAATATCCTGACACAGGCTAATATGAACTTTCACCACCCTTAGGAAAGAATAACTTCTAAAGAGGTGTCCACTGTAGTGACCACTATGCACCACAGGGTTAAGGAATACAATTACATGATAAAAGGTACATGTGATTTGACAAAGCACTTTTTTTTATCAGTGATGTGATTTATGGACAAAATGTTGATTTCATATGTTTAACGGAAACCTGGTAGCTACCTAATGAATATCTCATACTGAAGTGAGCCACACCACCTGGGTTTGAATACACTCACAAGCCTCGCACAACTGGTAGACGCAGTGGTCTAGCAGTGATTTATCCCTCTGCCTATAGGGTTTTGTTTGTGCCTGTTCAACAGACTGCCTCATTTGAATGTGTTGCCATGAAGTCGGCTGGTTCACAGCCTCTGCTGCTGCTGCTGCTACTTATCTATTGGCCACCCAAAGCATCTCCATCATCACTTAACTGTCAGAGCTCATCACGTCCATCAGTTCCTCATATCCTTCAATATTGCTGGTTGGTGACTTTAATGTTGATTCTTGACCCTCCTGCATTCCCTTGAATTTCATCAGCATGTTAATTTCCTCACACACACCAAAGGCTACACCCTTGACCTTGCCTGCTGCTCAGGCATTTTCCCTTCAAACCTACATAGCCTGGATTAAACTTGCCCATAGGACCTCAACTAGCACCAAGATATTTCCAAACATATTTTTCTGGGACAAATGGTAGCAAACCAGCTCAAATATAATCTCACAAAAAAAAAAAAAACAGTTTATGGGCTCAGGGAAATTAACAACATGGAAACTTCCCTTTCCAAGGTCAGAAATGACTTGCTGCTTGCTACTCATTCTGGTAACATCAATCTGCTCGTTCTCACTGGTGCCTTTGATACAGTTTCCCATGAACTTCTGCTCAACCATCTGGAAACTTTGTGAGAAAAAGACTCAAACCAGACTGGACTAACTGGATTAACTCTAACAGTCCTTGCTGTTTGTTTCCAGGGAACCAAAACATACATTTCTGAAAACTTTAACCATAGGTACACAATGGCGAAATGGCCAATATGGGAAGATTGAGTTGTATGTTATTCTCTTTAAGTGTAATCTACAAAGAAATCAATTTCACAGTCAATGACCACAAAGTGTCTTTTCATTTTGGAAAGTTGTGACCAAAAATAAAGCAAAAATAAATAAATCATTATAGTCACAATGGTTATTATGACAGCTTCAGTGTTAAATCCCAGGTGCATGCAGGTGACTGGATGATAAATTGACTTTTGTATTTAAGTAATGTAAAAGAGATTTGCCTCTTGAGACAGATTAAAATGAGCTGTCAAAATGATATCTAGCATGCAAAACAGCACCTGTGTCACTTCATCACTCTGAGGCGTGAACAAACCACAGTCACAACCCTTTGAGTATTAATGTTCTGTTGGAGGAGAAAGCAGTGCAGTGTCACCATTGAATCTGTAGAAGCTAAAGAAGAACAATCACAGGCAGGTGATCATTAAGAAGGTATTGATTTACAGATGATGTATTGATACAAACCAAAACCTCACTTTAGAGGGAGTAGATTTTGCTGGTCTAAAAAATATCGAGCCAGGAGCCACCAGGTAAAAAATCTTTTGTTTTTCTTTGTAATGATGTTTTTTAAGGTTAACTCCAGAATAATTCTTCCTACTCTATGTGTTCTTTTCTCAGATCTTGACCTGCAATTAGCTGACATGTCAAACAACTCTTCTTTTAAGACAGAAGAGTATGAGTGTAGTGCCTCGACCGAAAGTTACATAATTGGTTCTACGTTCATGGTAACCAAGGTGACTCTTCTGGTGCCTCTCTACACCTTCATCCTCTATCTGGGTGTGCAAAAATGGAAGCAGCAACGCTCCTTTGCAACAACAAGCCACTCAGACATCTTCACCTACCATCTAGCTGCTTTTGTGGTTATCTTGGTGTTTGCTTTAAGCGTGTATCTTTACATTGGGGTACATTCCCAAAGAAAGAATTTAGTGATGGACTTAACCTTTAACTTGATTTGGTACGGAGAGGGCTTTGTTCACGTCCTGACCTGTGTGGAACAATACTTAGCTGTTGTTCATCCCATTGTTTACATGGGGCTCAGAAATGCGCGCGGGGTCAGGATCAGGAACATCAGCATTGGGTGTGCTTGGCTGCTGTCATTACTGAGCAGTGCCTTGGTTTCTGTGTACCTAGACCCTGAGGTTCCCGTCCTGTGTGTACTCCCTTTTGCTGCCGCTTTGATTGTCGTGTCTTTCTGCTGCCTATCAGTTCTCTGTGTTCTGATTCGTCCTGGTCCTGGGGAAGGAGGCGGGGTTGACCAATCAAAGCTGAGGGCGTTCCACACCATTATGGCCATAATGGTGGTGCTCTGGCTTTGGCTGGGTGGGATTCTGTTTTCCTATACTTTTTTTGCCGCAATTCCTGCAAGACCTAAGGTTAAATGTGTGATAGTGAATCTTTCATTCATGTTAAACATACCCTGTGGTTTGGTGTTACCCCTGCTGTATCTACACAGAGCAGGAAAACTTGCTTTCTGTTGCAATAAAAATGGGTAAGATAGGTTAACCAGTGTATCCCAACTATTTTGCTCTCCACATGGACTGTTTTCATGCATCTCTACAATCCCTGCATTGGACAGTACCTCTTGGACCAGCACAGGACTACCAAGTGGACCAGGACTGACCCCCAAATCTTGTCCTGGATGACCAAAATGTGTATTCATGTGCTCAAGAATTGATTATTTCCCTCCAAATGTCATAATAAATAATAATGAATCCTTAAACTGTGCTTTGGTGTCTTCGTGGAGAGAAACTGTAAAATGTGAGTACCAGTGCCCCAATGTGTCTCAAGACATTAATATAACAGTATTTTTTTTTCTTCCTTCCTTGTTTTTCTTGTGAGTTCCGTAAATCAACAGGGAGTCCACACAAGTCTGTAGTTTAAAATCTTATCTTCAGAAAACAGGTTTTTATGATAAAAAGTCCATTCAACATTAAAGTCTGAATTGGGCTGATTTACAGACCGTTACAAATGTCTCATTAATTTTTAGCACCAGCTTATTAAATAATGTATGAGACCAGACATAGCAAGCCAAGAGACTCGTCTGGTTGGTCACCTGCTGTATGTCTCTGATATGGTAGCAAAGAGATCCAGGATTACAGCTTTCACCTCAGTACCTCTTGAAAATGGTAAAGGGACTGAGTTTGTACTGCATTTAATATAATCTTCAGAACACTCAAAGCAATGAAGTCACATTCATTCATTCACACCTGATCCCCAAACCCTTTTCAAAATGTCTGCTCTAATGAAATCATTGCTTGATTTTCAAGAAGTTGCAGCAAGAATAAAATCAAAATTGGTCCCTTTTAAAAAAGAGAAAAAGGGTTTTCTGCGTGAAATAAATGCTTATTTACTAAAAAAGCTTCAATAAAATAAAATAGCACATAAAATTGCCCTGTGTGTCAAATGTGATACAAGAAAATGTATCATGAATGAAATGATGAGGCAATATTTTGGTGGATTTTGTTAAAAGAGTTAATAAACATCATTTTTGCACCTCTTCACTGTTTTTTGTCACTTTTAATCATTTTTGCAACTTTTCACTGTTTTTATCACTTTTGATCATTTTTGCAACTTTTACTGTTTTTTGTCACTTTTCATCATTTTTGTCACTTTTAATCATTTTTGCAACTACTTACTGTTTTTGTTACTTTTATTCATTTTTGCACCTCTTTTAATCATTTTTGTTACTTTTGATTATTTTTGCACCTCTTCACTGTTTTTGTCACTTTTAATCATTTTTGCAACTTTTCACTGTTTTTGTCACTTTTGATCATTTTTGCAACTTTTGCTGTTTTTTTGTCACTTTTAATCATTTTTGTTACTTTTAATCATTTTTGCAACTCTTCACTGTTTTTGTCACTTTTCATCATTTTTGTTACTTTTAATCATTTTTGCAACTCGTCACTGTTTTTGTCACTTTTAATCATTTTTGTCACTTTGAATCATTTTTGCAACTCGTCACTGTTTTTGCCACTTTTAATCATTTTTGCAACTTTTCACTGTTTTTTGTCACTTTTAATCATTTTTGTTACTTTTAATCATTTTTGCACCTTTGACTGTTTTTTTGTCACTTTTAATCATTTTTGCAACTTTTTACTGTTTTTGTCACTTTTAATCATTTTTGCAACTTTTCACTGTTTTTTGTCACATTTAATCATTTTTGTTACTTTTTATCATTTTTGCATCCTTTTACTGTTTTTGTAACTTTAAAAACAATTAGAATATTCTGACTATTTTTTGATGCCTTCTGCATTCACAGCAATTATCAAAAATTATGTTTATTTATATCGAGATTTACAGGCATATGCAGAAATGAACGGTTGTGTGGTCGTTAGTCTCTTTTGCAAACATGTGGTTGCCTAGCAACGCCAATTTCGAGTCAAAGATGGCAGTATTCCCTTTAAAGATATCAAAATATTGAGGACAGTGCAAAACAGAATTGACATGTTTAATTATATCAAATATGTTAAATTTTAAAATACTGTGCCTTGTTGATAATTAAGTGTGTTTGTTTACTTTTTTTTTAATTTATCAAGGCGTCATGGTGAATGGTTCGCCGGCGTTAGGACCCCGCTGCTCCCGGTCTGCCAGACACCGGTTGATGAGATGGTCCTCTCGGCATCACACATCCAATTACCGGACAAAGAGCGGCTGTTCGCCCCGGTCAGTACAGTGGGAGGTGAAGTTATCAGACGGTGAAGGTGGAATAACACTACTAGCATAGACATAGCACTACGCACAGCCTCTTAACCGCCCGTGTCATCCCACACTGTGGCAACAAGACCAGTCGCTTGTCTCACCGGCGAGTCGCGACCACCATGAGCCAGAGGTTCACCGTCTCCAAGAGCGACGGCGACCGGCGCCCCTCAGACATCCAGGGGGAGGTGAACCAGCTGTTTGAGGGAGACGAGCCCCCGTCCAGCAGCGGCGCGGAGGGGGACACCGCCAGCACCGAAGTGGTGGTGGTGCTGAAAGGTAGGAGGAAACTCACACCGGCTTCATTCATCCTCAGCGCTGTTTGAGTGTTAGCTGGGAGCTAGATGCTAACAGACTCCTTTTTTTAGTGACAGCACGTTGTTGTCCGTGCACAGATGTGTGTGACTTGAATGTGTAATAGCCGCTGTCTGGATGCAAAAGGCGCACAACTATCCCCTTTTTCTGCATTATTCATAGAGTTACAGGTGCATTGCGCAAAATGTTGGAAGTTTCATGCATGAATGTGCTTAAATTGATGACCAGCGTGTTTTTCAAGGTTTCCATATGGCTTTTAATTTTGCTTCAGTGCTTTTACTGTAGAAAACATTCAAGTGTGTCTGCAAGTCAGCAATCAAATACATCAATTTATCTCTTAAACTCCTCATTTGTTAGACAGTTCACACAAGAGGTCATGCTATCCATCTTATCTTATGACCTTTTTTGTCTGTTTTATTTACTATATCCACTGCTGTTATCATATTCATTCTTTCCAGACTTCCTCCTAACCACATGCATTGATATACATCTTGAAACCACAGCACATAGGCATGCAAAGTATTTCTGTCCCTGGTGTTGAAAATCAGATGTCATTGTCATGTGCATTTCAATCTTGTGGCCTGAATCAGATTGTTCTACACTTGCACAACATCTAAATAAACAAAAGTAAAATTCTTTCTGTATTTTTGTGCCTGAGCTTTGCCTGAATGAATCCAGCTTTCATTTGATAAAAGACACTTTTGGTCTAATGCTTCATTCAAAAGTAAATTCGGGGCAATTTCCTCCCCATTTCCCTTGAGAAGTGTCAGCCTTGTCTTCTGGGAACCGTGGCCATTGTAGTCCAGTCCTTTCACTGACTCACCTGAGTGAAGTAATCAAGCTCTTGTCTGTCACTGTCTGAATTGAAAGCAGCAGGGCAGAACAAATAGTGGAAGACATTCCCATCAGGCCCAGGAATGGAAAGCCTTTACCATAACCACTGATTAGCATTAGAAAAAGTGCAATCATTCACCTCCAGCCAAGTGCAAATAAAGATTTATCAGCAGATGAATCAATGCACTTCATACGGCACTACTTTCAGAGCCTGCTGCATTAATGGCAATCTGCGGTAATTGGCATGGCTCCCTGGATTCCCATAAATGAATTTATTGAGCTTCTAGATGTTCCAAGCTTTAATTTCCCAGCTTTGCTCCAAGCAGCAGGTCATTTGTATCTTTAAGGTCTTTTCTGCTGCTGCTGCTACATCACATTTTTGGTCCTAACACTTTACGGCACATGTAACCTTCTCAGTGTACACTTTAAATGCCATCCTCTTGTCTCAACACTATCTGTGCCGCACGAACATCGAACAGAGCTGACAGATTCCCACAATGGAACCTGTCGTTTACTGCAGTGAGGGCTGAAAGCTTCTAATTACCAGGCCTCCTCTTCTCTTTCATTGCAACACGTGGCTGCAGTAAGCCTCCGAGGTTCAGAACATGCCACCATCTCCTTCAGTGCAGGTGAATTACCATTGAAATGCCTCCACTTGAATCCCCCAGAGCGCATCAATCATTCCTCTGGACGTTAGAGACGGCTGTGTGGGTCGGCGTAGGAACAAATCTCAGCAGCTTCTTCTGTTCCCCTGAAGTGATGGGGGACGTTTTATCGAAGGACTTCCCCTCATGCTCGCTTGGCTCCAGCTGAGCTGCAGCTTTGTGGAGACTGACGTCTCTGCACACACTATGCTGGTTGCCATAGTAACACAGTATATTTCAATCAGAGTTAGTCCCACAAATGGTCTGACCATGAGGTGGAAACACTTTGGATCAATTAAGAACCGCGATGAAGTCAATTTCTTGCTGGTGTCGTAACATTGTTTTCTTCCCTTTTTTATTCTTTTGTTGATTTTTTTTGGTCTGTCATGAGAGAATATAAAGATAAAAGGTTTTTACCATCTGCTGTAGTGAACTATGAAGATATTTCATTATTGCTGCTTGGTAGCAAATGCTTACATAACAGCCACACCTGTGAGTTATTGTTAAATCTGCTTTATTTTCCTTGTTTTCTTTTTTTATACAGAGTTTTAGGGCTATTTGAAAAAAAAAATAGTCTGGAAAAACCAAAAGCATTATCTTCTGGAATCTGGAAACCGAAACTCAGAGATTTGGGGTCTGAAGCATCTGGCTAGATTTTATAGTTTGTCATTTAAACAGAAAAATGACTTTGCAGTATAGCAACAATGGAGGAGGCTTCCTGACTGTTTGGTTCCAGGGTTTTTTAGGAGGAAAGTTGTTGAAATTAAGTCATTCAAGGGTTTTTGGGCCTCTTTAAAGAGTTCAGAAGGAAATTATGCAGCTTTAAGATCAGCATACAATCATATCCTTTAGTCACAGATTTTGTTTTGGTATTGATTCTTTCCGATGTCAATCAGTGTCTTGTATCGTGTTTTTGGCTGTGAAGTTCCACTGAAACTCCTAATTTATGCTCAAACTGATGTGTAGAGTGACTCTAAATGTGAGTGTAAAGGTTTGAATCTGTCAAAGTAATTACAGTTTTCAATTTTACTCGCTCTCCTGCTGCCTGATAATTGCATTGTGTTCCAAAGCTTCCATCTAGTGTTATTCTTATTCTGGCTGAACTGAAGCAATTTCAAAATGTTTCCCCCCTTTGCCTGAAACCTTGATCCTGTTTCTATTGATCCAGAGGAGGTGTGAGCTCAGGCAGCTCAGACAGGCTGTGCGGCCGATCATGACTGTCGGCTCATCCTCCTCTGGCTGCCCTTGACCTTGCAGAGGTGAAAGGAGATATCTCTCTCTAAGATCAGTCAGGCTCTGTGGAAAAAGCTGTAGATGGACTGATGGCTGAACGTTTCTCACCTTGGAGAAGGTCAGAGAAGGCTTAAACACTTAAATATCCATCGTTATTATTTGAGGATGCAGCTCAGAAACATCCAATTCTTTACATTAGTTAGTTAAATCTGATCATTTAGCTCCAGTTAGCAAACACTGTAAATCACTTCTTCAGTTTCACTACATCCACAAGTTCGTGGTGATTCAGTTTCCAAATATTGCTCTGTTGGCTTTGTGATGTGGTCGCCAGCTGATGACCTGTACGCTTCACTTATAAATGGTAGCTCTGGCTTGAAGTTCTCTTGTGATACAATTTCCGTTGACACACAGTGCAAGGTAATTTTTAACTAAGCTGTGTGGGAGAATTTTAAAGTAAAAGTGCCAGTTAAGAGCACAGTGGTGTGACAGCAAGTTCAACTGTGAAGTGCAAAAAGGGACAAAATAGCAAGTGTGAATGCTGACAGCCCTGAAAAGAACACAACATAGTGAAATAAATGAGACACAATAACAAAAAGCCTCTCTCTTTTGAGCAGTTAACACACTCCTTGGAATTTTTGAGGGGTTTTCTTCAGTTCATGAAAAAAATGCCCAAAACAGCAAGAGTAGCGTTATAAATTTGTTTGAGGTGGCAAAAATGGTCAAAAAGCAGCAGAAAATGGGGCAAAAATTAGGTGCAAAATTGTGAAATTGTCATTCTAATTTTTGGAGATCAAACTGTTTATGAAAACAGACTTTTCTTACTTTTCTTCCCCATGTGTTTTTCTTGTTCAAAACAAGAAAGCAGGTACAAATATATCCTCCCCTTCAATATAGAAGTGATTTCAACAACACATAAGATGGGGAACCAAAAATTATCACACGGTAAATCACACATACAGTACCGGGAAAAAAATTGCAATAACAGTGTTTTTTGAAAATCCTTCAGCCCAAGCCTCTTCGAATTTTTTGATTGGTACTTTGGTTGTTTGATTCATTTCTTTGTCAGTGCTTCTGCAAATCAATCCAAAAATGAAACAAAGAAAAATGAACAGTCTAAAAAAGAAAAAGTTAATTACAAAGAGGAACTATGATTTCTGAGTTCACAGCACAAAACTGATCATAGGTTAGAAAAAAAAAAGGGTGTATATGATACTCTCTTGTCTTCTGATTCTTATGTTGACTCTGGGTTTACATTGGTTTTTGTTCTGCGTGTATCAGGACACATCTCCAGCCATGCGTAAGTGCAGTAGTGAAACCTTTGGTACAGGTTAGCGTCCCAAACACTGCACTACACTACTCAGCAGACAGCTATCTGCTTGGTCAAGAGAGTGGGATAGAGCAGTGGTTTCCAAAGTGGGGGTGGGGACCCTTTGGGGGGTCGCGAGACATCGATAGGGGGTCGTGAAATGTGTCCCAAAATCGAAAACTATGAATAATTCCACATTTTATCCATTATTGCAAGAATAAAAGCAAAAATAGGGGTTAAAGATAATATAAAATCATGCAAACAGAAAATGTTTTATCTGTTTTTCACATTTCTTTGTTGACGTTTGATGCGGTGAACACAGCAAAGTGCACATTAGTCTGTAAATTTTCTACCGATGAGTTGAATTAAGTACCCTCAGGGGTTTTTTGTTTGTTTATGTCTGTTTTTGGATTGGCCCATTAGTGTCGTACCACAGCAGGGGGTCACCAGTCTCTAACGCTCCTATTCTGGGGGTCACAGGCGGAAAAGTTTGGGAACCCCTGGGAAAGAGCAATGGGTGAAAAAGACAGAGACAGGCAGACAAAATGTCCATTATTTGTACAGATTTATAGTAGTAATATCTGTAAGTATACTGCATTGTTGTCCCAGGTTTGATATGTTGTCGTTGTTTGATCTACAACCCTTTTGTTAGTCCTGAATATTGATTCAAGAAGTTATATAATGTGAGTGTTAGCTGCTCCAATCCTTTGACAAATACGCCCTGTCTGCCCCTAAATAAAATGCTGTTTTATCATGAGTTAGCAGACCTTAGACTGTCTGCCCTTTCCCTGAGCAGATTTCAGCCGTCTCTTTAAAACTCGATCTATTATTGATGCCCCCCTCAGCCTCGATTCCTGCGGTCTCCAGCCAAACTGTGATTGCTGAAAGCCGTTCCTAATCTGTGTATGTGTGAGCATGTGCGTGTATGAACTTGTGGTTTGTTGCTATTAATGACTGAAACTGTAGCCATTGTAGCAGAAAGGCTCTGCTCTAAAAGCAGACATTTGACGCTAATCGGCCAATTCGCCCTCAGGGCTTCAACCCACGAGCGCAGAGGCCGACTTGGCAAGGGTTTCATTTGTGTCATGATGTTCTGTTTCCTTCCAGGCAAATACAGCCATGAAGACAATGACACAGCAGGGCAGCAGAGTGTCAACAACAACCATAATCAGCACAACAACAGCACAACCTCATCACCTAATGACTGCAGCATACAGTTTCTGGTGTTTCTTTATTCAGAAACATCCCTGCGTACATGCATGATGAGGAACAACTGTGGCATTACAGGAATGTGTGGCTTCCTATACATTTCCTTATCCTCACCCTGGATAAGTTATTTCCATTGTTGAGGTGTCATGTTTATGCTGAGTTTTCCATAAAACTAAGCAGGTCTCACCTGACTCAGCTGCTGAAGAGTTATCTGAATGCAGTTTATTTTCATTCCTCTATAGTGTCAAAAAAGTCCCTGTGAGTTTTCTGTTTCCCTTAAGGACATAATGTATTTCCATTAAACACACAAATACATTTTCTTTTAACATAACTTGATCCCACTGCACAATTTCTGCATTACAGGATCTGTAGGCACAGGAGTACAGCTTGGTGTGAAGTATTTTGGTTTTATATGCATCATGTCGAACCATCTACTTGAGTTTCAGCCAGTTTGGGTTGTGTATAGCAGATGAATGTGGCAGAAGGCAATCAGCCATAACGCAATCCTGGAAACCATTGGCAGTCATTAAAGAATGCTTCAGTTTTCATTAATCTCTACGAGAAGACATCTGCACACAAGTGAAGCCAAAAATATCTGATTAGTTTTTGTTTCAGAACACAAACACACTTTGTTCTCTCTTTGTAGGTTTCAAGTAAAATTGTCTGTCTGAGAGCAAAAAAGTTTCTTAATTGTGAAAGAAACATATAAAAGCTCTACTTTTTACTAACTCTTAGTCGGACGGACAATGAACAGCTACCATGGCAGGTGTCACAGACATTTCATAAGAGGCCATTGATGAGTTTTGGAGACAAAAAGATCACATGTCAATGTAGAAGAGACTAAAAGAGACTGTATTAGTCATTTTACTGTTGAGAAGGTTGATAAAAAGCTTCAAGCCAAAGTTCACAGGTCCCTGTGCAAACGTGATAAAACTACATCACATTGCTATCGCCATTAAAGTTACGTTTTTTTGGCTCGGAATATGAGAAAAGCCTTCTCACCATCTTTACGAAGAGTGTGTCTCTCTTAGTTTGGTGCTCCAGTATCATTCAACATAATGTTTACCAACCTTTGTTATCTCAGCCATTGCAGATAAGCATATGAAGCTTGGCCCTAGAAGTTAACATTAGTTTAACCGGAGCCCCTTGGACAACAGCTAGCAGTGATGTACGATCACCAAAGTACAAAAATAGAACAAAACAGGCAGATGAGCTCCAAACTAACAAAGTGGCATGATGAACAACGCAGCTTGGAGCTTCCACGAGGCTAACTGAAGCTTGCATTAGAGATTTTAAAGAAAACGTTACAAAGTGACAATGTTGCCTCAGATACAATGTTGACTTGCCTTAGAACAGATGTAGACATCCTTGTTTGTTTTATTCACGTCGAGTTTATGTTGATGTCTACCGCACAACTTTATGCGAAGAAGATACTTGTCTTGGTTGAGATGTGGCTTAGAAAAGGGTAAAAATTACAACCTGTCACCCGGTCTCCCATGATACCTTGTGTCAGAGTTGCATTTACCCCATGAACACTGATGGACCGTTTTTCAAAATCTCTTTAAATCTCAGAAAGAAAACTCATAAAATGGAACAAAAACTAACTTTCTGCAATGCATTTCAATGTACGACCAGGCAGAGATTGTCTAAGTAAATGGGAATGGTTATGGACAATTGTCTCTTGATACAGATGATGAGTGGTCAGTTTTCTGAGTAAACATCAGCAAACTCTACCAAGGGAATTGTTCTCCATTAGGGGGCGATGTGGTGAAGATATTCCAGACTTTTTCATGGTAGGATCTGGTCTGGATTTTATCAAGATCGTTTTTCATGGAAACTATTTCGACCTGCAAACCACCTATTCAGCCTTAAATATTTCTTCTGCTGCATTTGGAAACATTGGGATGCATGAATACCAAGCTATTTGCATGTAGGTTAAAAAGGAGGGGTGTTGATCGGTGATACCGATACTCTGCTGCTTTATTGTGCGCCTCTAATTACTGTTATTATTGTTACTGTCCCCTCAGATCCAACCCGCCGTGCTTTTCCAGCTGTGGCTGCAGCCATTGTGCTCCTGCGATAATTGACTGGTGTTGTCGGCTGACCAGACGGAGGACTGTTTGTGTGTTTATTCAGGCTTTTCTGCCCCTCTGCTGTAACAGACGCCACGTAAATAAAAGGCAGTCTCTTTGATATGGAAGCACAGTGTAATGGCGAACACATATTGAGTCTCAAAGGCCTATTGTGAGTGACTGCTATTGTTGGATTAAAGAAGAGTAAATACAAGGGGAGAGTGTGGACATCTGATTAGGATTTTTATGGGATTTTTTCATCCAGCTTTGTGTAGTCACAGCTTCGTCTTGTTATGAGAAATGTGATAGTCGTGTATTTTCCACATCACTTTGTGTCGTTGTCGGCCATCTGCGGGAGAGATTTGCTTTGAGATGTGAGGATTTTTGTTTGGAGAACAGTTGAAATTCACACAGTGCAACAAAGAATAATAAACAGTGTGTGGAGAGGAGCTTTGAAGTCTCTGAATCATCTTTTGAGGCTCTGCTTTGAGAGCCCTGCTAACCTTGTTTATTAGTGTGAACTCAGGGCCAAATGACTTGTTTTTCCGAGCTGTTTGATCAGACCTTTTTCCTGTCGGAGGTTCACATTATTCAGGCTTAGATTAACTCTTACAGGAGCCACCTTTCTCACCATTTATCTCAAGTGCTTTCCCCTGAAGTGCTGATAATTTAGATGACATGTTAACAGAGAAAGCACCATACTTCACCTCTGTGGTTAGTATCAACAGTAGTTTATAAAATCATGGGCTGTATTATATTGCTTTGTTTCAGGTCAGCCTGCAGAGTTTAAGGTGCTCTCTGTATTTAGCGTCACCCTGCTTTGGATTCAGAGGAGCAAACATACTCTCAGCTGGGAATGTGAACACAGCAGCTTGTCAGTAATTCAGAGCCTGACTTTAACCTTTTGCACTGAGCTGGCTGTAACATCTCTGCACATCTGGAGCAACCAAATGGCGACACGGGTCTCAGGCAGTTTATTTAAATGACACAGCTGCATGTGTGTATGTTAGTGTGTGAGGTAATCTGTGTGAATGAGATCTCTGCTGTACAAACATACTAATATATCATCTGTGTCACATTTAGGGATCCTGGTAGCGGGTAATAAAGGCCCATCCATATGACATGTCTATTTAACTCAGTTCTATACTCTGTTCATTGACTCTGGTAGGTCTTTGCATTAAACCTTGCTGAGCCAAAATCATGACAGAAGATAACAACAGCGACTCAGCAGTTTGGACGTATTTTACGCTTGTTTTCCCAGCAACTCCAAGTGAAATGTAATTATAATAATGATAATTTGAATTATGAAGCACCTTTCAGAAACAGCCACGGTCACTTTTCAAGGTCAGGTAAGGGTAGAGGTAGAGGTATGGGGGTATAGAGGGGAGACCCAGGTCAAAAGGCTGAAGGTTTCAAGATGGAGTGTGCAGCTGGAGGTTAGTCGGGTAACAAGGCTGAAGGCATGGGGAGATTTGTAGGTGAGGAGGACTTTTTAGGTGATGCGGTGCGACATGGATTTGATCATATTATGAAACAGTTAGTTTAAATATATCTTTAATTTATTTTGTTTATAGAGTCGGTAAAGTCTGATGTTACCAAAGCATAATTTAGGAATGGGAAAACGTAACTTAATACTGGTTTTAGATAGGATTAGTATCTATATCAGCCAATACCAAAGCACATATATCTGGACTTAAAAATTTAAACCAGTTCATACCTCATTGGTTGTTATTAATCTTTGAAATGTCAGAAAGTTGAGGAAATCATCAATTCTCTCAACTCCACGTCCCCAGAAGTTGTAGTTACATCTGCATAACATGGTAAAACAAATTTGCAACATGTTTCTCCAAAATTTTTAAATAAATCTCAAAGAACAGATGACTCATCCCTTAACTCATTGGCCATCATTGACTTCTTTAGGCATCAGTTATGTTTTTCAAAGAAGCGGGCTGCCCAGCAGAGCTTTCCCATCAATACCAGGCTTGTAAATTAGTGGATGAGAGATCAGCAAAGATTATGAGATGAGACGACAGTGACAATGGCAGATGTTGCTAGTCTGAAAAGTTCAGGCAGCTCACATTAGAACCAAGTATTTGTTGAGGTCATGAGAAAAGACGACAGAGATCAAAGAGAGGATCAAAGGATAGAGCTTCGGAGAGGAAAAAGTAACCAAAGCTTGTTTTCTCTGGTTTTCAATCAAAAACAATTCTTTTTGGTGAAACCAGTCTTGTGT
The DNA here is from genome assembly GCA_008086565.1 of Thalassoma bifasciatum. Classification (NCBI taxonomy): domain Eukaryota; kingdom Metazoa; phylum Chordata; class Actinopteri; order Labriformes; family Labridae; genus Thalassoma; species Thalassoma bifasciatum. Next base: position 158,789 of record RPOG01000722.1, on the reverse strand, counting down.
TTCAATTACTAAAGAACGAAAAAAGGTAGAAAGAAGATATGTTTCTTGATGAAAGAAGATAGTCCTCTTTCTTTTGGTAGTTTTGCTGTTTGTATATTTAGTGAACACAATATTCTGTGGGTCTTGAGAGATAGGTCAAAATGCTCTAAAATGCCTGACAATATGGGGCTCTCTGCTCCAAAAGAAGTGGTCAGCCTATGAGTTAACTGGTATTTATTACTCTGAGAGTCACTGATAGCTATAATTCACTTATTCTGACTGCATTTTAAGGTGTCAAAGGATTGCCAATAACCCAATGCTTTCATTCAACAGGTCAAAGAAGTATATTAGAGAATGAGGGAGGATTGCTTGTTTTCAGGGAACCATTTGAAAGTGGACTGTTTTAATGTTGCCACTGTGGATAATCATATCAAAATTATGATCAAATTGTGGATAATCATGCAAAGTTGGATTCAGAAAAATTTGATTTAATTTACATTATACAGAAAAGCATTGAAAAGCACTGTGAGTGCTGATTCTGTGTCTGGAAAAAACACTTGCATCAGCTAAATATCTTTGTTGTAATCATTTTTATGTTCCCGTGAAACATCTTTAACCTTCCACTCACCTCCCTGGGTCTCCCCTCTGCCCTCGCCTCACTGGTAATGCCACTAAGCGGCAGAAATTTTCTCCCTCAGCAGAGCCATCGATTTGTAATCTCACCAGCCATTAAATGCCATAGCTCCTGCTCCATCACTCACCCTGTTATTCTTGTTTCTGTCAAAGGGGGACCATCAGGACTGCGTAGATCAATACAGCTCGTACAGCGTCCTGTCCAGTCTTGCTCTAATTTTCAAAAAGCTGTTTAACTTAAATCAAATGATTAGAGGTTTGTTCAGGAGGAGAGAGGTGCGGTAGCATCGATTAGTCAGCAGAGGGCAACCAATTTATTGTTTTAATGGTAAAGGCAGGAGGATGGAGACCATGTGGGTGTCAGATGAAGGAAATATCTCCGTCTAAACCTTCACACAAACACTGAGTGTTATATGTTAATAAACAACAGATGTATTGTTTTCACAGCTGCTCTTACATGTGCAGAATGTGTTAAAGTAACATGAAGATGGAGACCAAGTGTGAGGAATTAATCGCTCTGCAGTGACCTACACAAATGTGTTCCTCTGTTTGGACAGCAGGGGGCAGTTGTGTACCTGTCAACTCGGCCAAAATGTACGTGTCTCCCCTTTAGTGAGAATCCTGTGATGGAAAATCCTGAGATAAGAAAGGGATCAAGAACCCGGCGAATTGCACAACAGTATGTGTTGTTTGTGTGACAAAAGGTGTGTGTCGAGCATATGGCAAGAGAGAAGAAAGGGAGGAAGTGTGTGTGTAGGTTTGGAGTGTGAGGATGAGAGTAAAGGAGAAGAAAAGATGGAGAAGGAAGAGGTAGCAGGAGAAGAGGGGGAGTAAACCTCCCCTAGCCCAGAAATCCTTGTGCTGTTATGTAACCGTGTCTGCAAACGGGGGGAGGTGTGTAGATATGTGTGTGTATGTATGTGTGTGTGTGATGGTTGGGGGTTGGGAGCAAGTGATAGAAAGTGACAAAATCCTCCTCACATGCAGGCGGGCTGCAGGGCAGACTTCAGTGACACTAACACAGGATGAAGAGGGGGGAGAAAGGAGGGAGAGGAAGCATCAGCAGGAGGGAGGTGGAGAGTTTTCTCTGACCACTACAGGTGCACACAACCAGGATCCATGAAAACCACAACCAGTGCTGGTCTACAACCTCTGTGTCTGTGCTCTCATGTATTCACCACCATTATAATCCCATATCGATCCAGCGTGTCAGAATAGTTTACAACATCCTACAAGACACGGCCGTAATGTCTCCACAAAGGTCATGAATTGAGCAGGGTAAACAGGCTCAGTGCAGATTCATTTTGTGCGTGAGCTGGGATCTTTAGGTGGCTTTGTCTTATCTGCATAGAGCTGTGAGTTACATCCGCATGAATGATGAAACAGGATTTGCAGGAAGATGAAAAATTAAAGTATCAAGATGCAACATGAAAGTCACACTGGCAAAAAGTAAAGGGACGTGAGAGCAGAAGAAAGCTAAAAGGGAGAGTGACAGAGCATGGACCACAACAAGGGTGAAGCTGTTTGAAACAATATGCATAAAAGTTATGTTGGCTCTGCTTGGTGAGGTTGTGGATGGGAGGTAGAGCAACTTTAAAATGCATCTGCTGCATAGGCTTGTTTCATGTTAATTGATTGTTGTGTATTAAATAAAAGGTATCAACGATTTGGGATGGGTGCCCTTCACATGTGAACCAATAATGTACTGATACCCAGTACTTAGGAATTGGTATCAGCACTCAACAGTACCAATTTTCTGTATTTTTGTGTGTTTATATGGTAATAAATGTTAATTTGTAAGATAAAATCTCAAAATATTTCAACTTTAAATATTTATTTCTAAATATGTGTATCAAAACAACATTCAGTAGTTTTTACTGTAACATCGCTGTTGTTTTACAAATTTCTTTAACATGAAAACCCTTAGATAAAGTTAACCACAGCTTAATGAATTAACAACAACTATGCAGTGTTTTTTTCTTAATGATGCTCAAATTGAAATACAGCTCTACCTACTCCATGCCCATGTCCAACATGGAAAATTGTAGATTCTTTCACTTCCTCACAGTCATGAGGATGCATTTAGGTACTGATACATGGTACCATTTGATTTTACATGAATCTATATCTGTAAAAAATACAGAATTCTGTTCCCATCCCTTCCAACCATTACAGTTACAGTAGTATTGAGAAGAGGCTAAACAGCTTCTTAATGTTGTTCAGAAAGTATTCAGACTAATCTGCCATCCCATATTCAGACTGGTTTCGATTTTATCACATCAGGAAAACATACATTTCTTACATGGGCTAACCACAGATTTAAAAACCTTGAAATTTGGCACTGATACAAATCCACAGCAGCAGCATGGCCTTTTTTTTTTTAGCCTTGTAAAGGTCTGCTGCATGTCTTTGCAATACTTGGAAGCATGAAGATGGTATGTTCAAAAGTGTCAGGATTTTCTTAACTACCAATAACTGTTTTGGTTGAAATATACAAGTCACAAATGATGTCATAAAACAAGTAATCGGGCTGATATGATGTAGATTTTCTGTATTTAAACCCTTTTCTTCGTCCGTCCTTATTGTCCTCACTGTCCTCACTTGCCTCTGGGGGACTCTTCCGAATCTTGTGTTTGGTTTTTGCCTGGCGTGTGTCACAGCCGGGATATCACAGAGTTGCTTTTAGTTTCATCAGTCAGAATTTATTTATTAGTCCTGTGGGATCAGCCCTGTCTCGCTCAACACCGTCACAATCTGCGGGCGGCTGAACATCTCAGGACTCAACAGATGATGTGTTTTTACCCAACAATATGTTGCAAAAAAAAAAAGGAAGAAATCCCCCAAAATCATGTACATACTTCATCTAAATTTCCGTAGACATTAAGTAGGGCACAGACTGGGTTTATGATAGCTTTAATAGGTCAGTGTGATAGTTTATTAGACATAGATCATGATGATAAATTACTCTTAGCAGGGCATAAGAGGCAGAGGGTTGTGGTGTGTCTGTGTGTGCATGCGTTTGTGTTTTTGGCCTTATTTAGAGAGCAATATGTGCTCCATCTACTGAGGCGATGGAAACAGAGAGCAGCGGGCCAGAGATGCAGGTCATGGATCCCCATGGGGCAGGGCTGGTATTCAGGAATTACACCAGGGCCTCCTGTCCCTGTGGACCGCTACACTTTCCTCTCTCTCTCTCTCTCTCTCTCTTTCTGTGTTTCTCTGGGTTGAAATAAATTTGGGGCTTGAGCTGTGAGCATGGTTTACGTGTTGATAAGGTGAACTGTAAAGGAAGATCTATGCCTCAAGAGTTCTCCCACTAGCTAAAACGAATTTTAATTATGTGCCCTCAATTTGAATTCCGTGTCTTGAATTTTAATCATGATTTTTGGCCGACTGGATGGCAGACGAGTTGCATGTAGGAGAAAGAAGGATGAGTCTTGGCCTCTTGTTTGCTGCGTGCCTCACTGGAGTCGTTCCACAGCCCGGTTCCTTCCACAGTCCAAGGATTGTGTCGGCTCGCTGCGCTCGGTTGGGGGTACACGCTCTCCATCAACATTACCATGCATGCCACAGCTGTGCTGCAATGTCAAGAGGGTGACTGCAGAGGAAGTGTGGGTCAGCTAGGACTCCAGAATAATTTAAAAAAGGACATTTTTACCTCAAAAATACCTTTAAAAAATATTGACTCTTTGGCTGATCAGATCACTGGATCACTTCACTTTACTGATACATGAAACAGACTTGGGTTGTTTTTTTTTCTGTGTGGCATTTGCATGTTCTCTCTGTGCATGTGTGGGTTCTCCTCAGGAACTCCAGCTTCTTCTCACAGTCCAAAAACACACTCATCAGGTTCATTAGTGATTCTAAATTGCCTGTAGGTGTGAGTGTGTATGTGTGTGTGTGAACAGGGTAAGGGGTAGAAAAGGAGTGAATGAAAGAATTAAAATGAACGTGTGATGATAATTTTTCGATCATCTGAATTAAGTCTGTCACAACAAGTCATTTGGGACAGAATTATTAATTATTATTAAGAAATCTACCTCCACACATTTACTGTTGTAACTGTTGTGTCTTTACTGGTGAAGTTATGTCCACGTAGACTACACAACAAAACATCATCAATGTCATCGAGTTTTTCTTTTTCTCATAGGACTTTTCGAGAAAGATCTAGAGAGGCAACTTCCTTACTAGCCACTGATTTTTGTTGTTGTCTGCATACTAGTTAAAGTCATTGAGGGACACATGCTATGCTTGGGTAGTTACGTTTAATCACCTGTATTTATAGTGCTTTTGGTCTTAAATGTCATTGGAGGGGCATTAAAAAGGTCTTAAATTTGACTTGGTGAAACCTGAATATACCCTTTAGTTTGTCTCATGATAACTTGTGAAGCATATCACTGCAACTATAACTAGAGACCCTACATTATAAATTATGTTGGAGCTGTAGCAAAGCCACCACTCGTGACTTGGTTGACAAAAACTCAATATGCCAATCTACTGTCATCCTGACCTGTGCCATACAAGTATAAACTTGTAAGGAAAATGTTGACATTTTAGCTAAGCAAATAAAGCGCTCTAATTAGTCATGACTTTCTGTCACTACTGGATAACACCATAGGGTGGCGCCACTAACAGGAGTAGGCTACATCTGTGTATTGTGATACTTTTATTGTAGACAATGTATTGCAAGTTGTATCATTGTATTGTCTTGCTGCATCCTATCCGGTCATACCCTGTTGTCATATCTTGTGGTATACTATTATACCCAGTTATTCCCACCCCTACTAACTAGCTGGCCGCTGCTATAAAGCTGTAATGCTCTACTACCTGGATGTAAACAAGCACAGACGATCAATTTCATCTCACAGTGCTGGGCTGTTTGGCAAAATTTTGAACCAGAACCAATAAGTGAAGTTTCATGTGGGTCATGCATGGTTAAACCATATAACTACAGGACTGGCTCTAATAGCGGTGGTGCTAGCTCTGCAAACTTTAGGCAATCTCACCAAACAATTTGACATCATTCACCTGCAGACTGTGGTTTCTACATTGAGCCCAGTTTTGACTGTTCTCTGGTTGTTTCACATCTCAGAGAAGTCTGTGGGTTAAATGAGCTGAACATATGTCCCTTCATGGTTCCTTCAATGCTCAATGAATAGTTTAGTTCATCAGTTTTTAATGCTTTGATGTGCAGCACTATAAAATTGCACCTGAATTAACAGTGTGTTGTTATTTTCTGTGCTGACATCAAATTCATTCAGAGGCATTTGTTTACAGTTGTGTTTGGTGTATTCATAAGAGTTAAATATGCTGTGTGCTAATTGTTTATGCAGCTGCTTGAGCTCAGTATTGCTTCTGCTGGTAAACTTATGCCTCCCTCGCTTCTATAATTAGTTGAAGTTTATTTTAGATCAGAATTTAAGTAGGACATTATTGCATAGTCTTTTGTTATGGTGGGTTTTATTTATTCATGAGTTTATTTTATTCAAACTATACTTCATGGAATAGTAACAGAATGACTCACAGAACGACACAAATGCACATTTGAAACATTACTTATAGGAGAAGACTCAGTCACACGGCTGCAGATAAACACTGAGAGTCATTGAAGAAAATTTGAAGCAGAAATAATAGATCATGAATTGATCAGAGGTTCCTTTTTGTCTTTCATGGGTTCGGTTTATTCTCTGAATGGTAAGCCAGAAGTGTCTTTGTATGTCGTTATAAAAAGTCATTATAGCATCTTACCTTTGCATGATCTTGGACATTTTCTCACACTTTTAAACAGTTTCCCATAAAGTGTATCCTCCCACCGCACAAACACTTACCCAGTAGCTTAGCATTGAAACATTTCTCACCTTAGAGCTTGAAATTACAAGTTTCACCATCTTGCATGAGTGCATCATTGAGTTGTATAATTACAGAACAAGCTCTAACTCTTGAGCACACATGAACAACACAGAAAAGTGATTAAATTTTTAAAACACCAGGGAGGACAAGTTTTTATAGTTGCTGAGTTTCAACTTTTATCGGTTGAAGGTGCAGTTTGTTCTACCAGAAACTTTTTGAAACATGATGTATTCTAATGCAGGTGTATTTAAATCTTAGTTTACGTAATGTTTGGCATTTTAAACAGTTTGACTCAAGTTATTTAAAACAGCAGTTACAGCAGCATGATGTCATACTCCTGTCCTCTTTACTCTGCTGTAACAAAATCAAGTAGCTTGGTGCTGCTTTTGTCGAACAGAAAACATTATTTTTATCCAAAAAGCACAATGCATGTCAAGACACATAAACATCTTATTTAACAAGAGCTTAGAAGGCAGCATCAAACATTGCAAAGCTGGGTAATTTAAGAAAAGAGCTGCAAGTAAAAGAAACAAATGCTCGCAATCTGTCAGACGCTGCAGTGTTTTACAATCTAATAAAGGAGCTAAAAATAGAGCATTCGTACAAAGTTCTCAAAAGCTCACAGAAGTCGATTCACTCACAAACTATCTTAAGTATGACCTGCATAGCTCTCTGTCTGGTATCTGTCTCGTACTTTCCCTTAGAGATTAGGAGTTGCTCGGCTGCTTTTACCTTTGGGAAATTAAATTTGAACAGGTCTTGGTGATCATTTAGACAGAAAAATGTTTCATCTGCTCCTGAAACACTTGGACAAAAACCCTGTTGCGATGCTTGATTGAGTTTTTAATGTCTTTTTAAAACATATTTATTATACTGTCTGCACTTTTTGGTGGACAGCAAAGAAAGAAGTTCATTGTACGGGGAAAGACGTTTCTTTACTGTGCATATGACAATAAACTCTTTGAATTTCTTGACTTACACTATTAAAAAGTGTCACAGCTCGTCATCAGTATGTGGACGGATATGGATGCAAATGATGCAATAATGTTTGATATTACATTTAATTTATTTTGACAGTAGAAGAACGTTTGGGACTAAAACTGTTTTTGTTCTGGACTCTTCATCTCGACTGTCAAAATGAGTGTCAGAATATGTGTTTGAACATGGACTCATGGCTCTTATATTATTATGCGCACACCCTTCAACATGTTGGCTGTATGGAAGTATTTAAAAGGGCAGAAATGACATATTGTTTGAAAGGTGACAACAATCAAACTTTGTAAACTCAGTTTGTAGTTAAGTATCCAAAAGGTGACCAGACAATTTGCTCAGCTTTTCCGTAACGTTAGTGAATCCAGGTTATGTCCTACCAGTTCTCATCTACCAAATCAAAACTCACCAAGCAGAACAAATGTAACACTTTTTTACTTTATTTTTTTTATATTTTTGACAATCAAGCTTCCATTACTACAAAATAAATACAAAAAAATCCTTTTCTCTAGGAAAAAGGACAGGACTCTCTTCTCACTGGTACTGTTTGCCAGCCAACAAGGTGACGTCAAAGGGTTTTTAGGTCTGTGTGCTGTAAATGGATAGTAGATACTGAGAAAAAGTGCTTAGAATTTTTTAGTATGATATTATTTTAAATCGTGGATGAAGACCAAGCAATTTTATAAAAGTAACTACTAGCTAACTATTTCGTGATCACTTAGAATGTCCTCTTAGAGCCTTTAACTCATTGGCTGCCAGCCGTTTTTAAGCATTTTGACTGATCTTTCAAGACCCACAGAATATTGTGTTCTATGGCTATGTTAACATGGAAACTGCCAAAAGAAAGAGTAGACCCTCCTCTTAAATCAGGGTGAAAAGTTGGTTTCTACCTTTTTATGGTCGCAAGTAATTGGCAGTAGAACACAGGCTGGTCACCAAAAACACCTTTTTCTGACCGAAAAAATTGAAAAAAATGAGCTTAGATTACTTTCTCATCTCTGAAACGTGATCCTTTGACCTGCTCCATGATCTCTGACAGTGTGAGCTGCCTGAACTTTTTTCGACTGGCAACGTCCATCATTGTCTCTCTGTCATCTCTTCTCATAATTGTTGCTGATCTCTCATCCATAGAGAGCACCACTTCCAACCTCAGGGGTCAGTTACTCAGTACATTAGTTTACAAACCTGATATTGATGGAAAAGATCCCCCAGCCTGCCCTGTCAAAAAGCCTAATTGACATCTTTAGACGTCATTAACCGCCAATGAATTAAGAGGCACACTTATCATTTACCTAAAGTAAAAAGTTGTTTGTCTTGTTTTGAAGCGATTTGCCGTAGCAGTAAGACTGACATAAATTCTAGTTCAGAAACGACTCTGTGTTCCTCTACAATGAAAAAATGGGCGTATGTATCAGCACTGATATCAGTATCGGCAATAATGAGTTTGAAAATGACGACACAATGGATATCAGCTGTTAGGACTGTTCAGCAATGACTCAACAAAATGATCTGCACATGATTTGTGGTGAAAATATTTGCTGTAGCTCATTGAGCAAAAACATCCCTCAAAAGCAGATTGTCCTGCCAACCTGTTTGTGTGTCGGGATAGTAGACGGGAAGACTGAAACAACAAGAGCATCTGAGGTGGAATTAAGTGAATATTTTTTATTACTTTTCATCACTCCCACTTCTGCTGTCCCAATTCCAGAGAGAAAAACAGAGCAGGATCTGAGCTGCAACCACTGATTCAATTCAGTTTCAACTATCAGCTGCTTGTTTTTTCATCTATGAAACACCAAATAGCGATTTATTGAAGGTTTTTTGATTTTCGGAACCTTAATGTTTTTGGTATTAGCCTCCAGTGTTTAATTATATACCCAAATTTGAATCAAAGATTAGTAATTCTTGTCAAAACAGTTTTAAATTAATGTTCTTTTTTATCCTCTGCCCATTGGTCAGAATGTATTTCCCAGACTTGTTGATAAATCAGCTTTGAGAACTTGTGTAAGCTGCTTTTGCCCGTTTACAACAAACACACTGAGTTTATTAAGCTGCACGGTCTCTCTGCTTTTTTGGACTCAACCCCACAGTTGCTCTTAGAGTAGATTGAGCCATGACAACCCATTAATCTCCTTCTTCCTTTCTTTTGCTCTCTGGCATTTGCTCTCCTTCTCACCTTCCCCTCTCATGTCTCCGTGACCTTCTCTTTATCTCCGTGCCAAAAAGCAGAGTGCTTCTGTGGCTGCTGCGCCGTCACACGGGGATCTGAAGAAGGCACATAATGATCCAGTGTCTCCGCAGTCATTTGTTTTCCCTCCGCGAGCTCCTTGTCGGCCAGGTAAAGTGCAGACGTTACATCTCTGCCGCTTGCGTGATGTATTGTTACGTTACGAGCGAGTGATGTGCGTTTACTCCCCACTCTCAATCATTCTTAAGTATGATTTTCAAGCATTTGCACTTTTTCCCCCCTCCTTCTTCCTCTCTCCCTCTCTCTCTTTCTCTCTCCTTGTGTTATTTTCATTCAGCTCTGGGCCTTTTTTCCCGCTCGCTGAATGGATGGCAAAAACCACCAGTGTGTGAATGGGTGTTTGGTTGGCTTGCTTTGTTAATGGTGTGTGCAGGGGATGATGGGTATGCTGCCTTTCCTGCATTTTCTGAGAGAGTGCATGGATGTGAGTTGCAGAGTTTAGGATTGTCCCCGTGAGTAACAAGGTGAAAAGAAAAGTGAGATACTGATAACTTGAATTTAAGCCACTAACCCCCCACCCCCACCCCCAAAACTCCCTACATAATTATTGACGTCTCCAGCTGAAGCCAGACGGATGGCACGTAGGTTTTTGTGTCTCACACCCTGTCACTCTCCAGGTTTGTCCCTCTTGTTCTCTCCCCTGATAACGTCTCTCTCTCTGTATTTGTGACTCCCTCTTCTTCCTCTCTATCTTTCTCTCTCTCTCCGTCTCTGTCTCTCTCTCCCTCTTCCCACCCCCTCACTCTTACACCCTCTCTCCCCTTGGTTTTGGTGCATTGCAGTGGCTCCACCACCACATTGGAGACACAACAGCCTTGGCAAACGAGGTCTCCTTTTCTCTCTCTGTTTAACTCTCCCTCACTCTCTCCCTCTCTCTCTCTTAAACACACGTGCACACACACACACACACACAGACGATCACACACTTTCTACTTTCTATTCTCTGTTGCTTTAGCCCCAATTTCCCATCTCTCTCAGTTTCTTGCTCTCTCAAGGCTTATCGAGAGCGAGAGACAAAGCCTTGAGAATGAGCCGAACAGTAACCTCAACCATTTCCATATCAAAAAGCTGAGAAAGATTTGAAATAAAAGGCACAAAAACAATCCTTTGCCCTCGTTCGAGCTTGGAAGACTTTTGGATTTCCATATGCACACAGTGCAGCCTTCTCAAATGGTTACGAGGCAACCACCTCTTCAATTTTCATGATGGATTGCTCTCTGATTTCTGGGGAATAAAGACACTTCATAGATCTCAGGAGGACAAAGACTTTGTGAGATTTGCTGTTTATGTCATCCATCACACCTGAATAGAGTACCAGGCGATGGGCATTGTAGGAGCTGACTGGCATTGTGTCAGAGCATCAATCCAACTCAGCTCTCCGTCGTTCTGGATCTGCCAGCTCTGATTAAACATACATTTGATGAGAGCTCCCTCCTCAGTATGATGCATCCTCCGCGGGATGTAACAACAAACCAACAAAAGGATTTCATTGTCAGACCAGCAGAATGATCACTTCTCGTCTTTCAACACCTCAGTGTTATTTCATGTTCTTGCTCAGGTGTCACTGGCTTCAGGTGTGGAAAAAATCAATGAAACACCTTCAGAGGATGGAGAACAGGTCTTTACATGTTTTATTCGACAACTAGGTTGAATATTAAATCATAAGACTTGTTCTGGAAAAAAAAAAGACGTACTGTATCACTGAGGGTGCAAGAAACCGCCTTTAACTACAAATGTGATTCATTCATCCATTCTGCTTTCAGGTCATTGAAGCAGCAGCTAAGTTTGCTGCCCTTAACGTCCCCCTCAGGATGCTTTCCATCTTTTCCTCTGCGACTCTGAGGCCAGATGGGATCAATAATTCCTCCAGCGTCTGGCTTTGATGGACATGCCCTGAAAACCTCTAGAGCACGGCACCCACCTCTCAGCTTGCCCCCCTTCTGAGCTCCATTCAAACACTGACAATTTAAGTTTCCTCTCCCCATATTCTTCATCTCCCTCTGTAAAACCCCAAGTTCTTCAACTGTCCACTGCTTTTCCAAAACCGTTGATGCAGCGCTGAAACAATGTCCTGCCATCTCTTCGTCTTTGTACTTACACACTGAACTCTGCAGTGGCGTAATGTTGTGTCCCAGCGTGTGATTTCATTAAAGCATTGTGGAAGCGTGAAAGGTTCAGCGTGTAAACACAGCAGGAGCTCAACATACACACAGAGATTGACTTTACCCTCCCATACATCGAGGTAGGGCTGGGCGATTATGGCAAAAATCAAAATCACAATTGATTGAACCTTCTACCTCGATTTCGGTTAACACACAAACATCCCACCCTGAAGTCGGTCCATTCTGTTCATATTTGGTAACAAGATGATTCTTCAAGTGTTGAAAAGGATAAGATGTGTTACCTTTGGACACAGAAACTATTTCTCTGCGCTGTTGTATTATGGGGGTCATTAATGATACAACTTTTGTTCACAGTAACAGAAAAAATTCTTATAAAAAAGCAGCTTTTTTCCCTCTGATGCTTATCTTTTCACTACTTCTTCTTCAAAGAATTGATTCTTACATTTGTCCGACATAAATGGAATCATTATCTTTAGAATTAGGAGTAATATGTGATTAAATAATGTAATTCACGAACCCTCCTGGTGAAAATTATACCCATTCTCAGTAGCTATTCAACAATCAGGGCAGACTGAGTGAATAAATCAGATAAACCTTTCCCAACACTGTGTGTGTTTCTGAAGCAGCTGACAGCTCTCTGTGAATCAGTCTGAAGACAAATAGTGAGTCATATCTCATGTTTATCCCCTCAGAATGAAACTGAACACATTGAAAAAAACAACTACCCGTTAAAAAACACCAGCACTTAACATGACCAGGCTTAAGTTTAGCACACATAATTTAGTTTTAGTTCACTCTTTTGATTAATTGCCCAGTCCTACATGGAGGTGTTAGTATCCACTTCATGAAAGAAATGGCGAAAACACTTCAGACTAAAGCTCTTCTGATAAGTTCAATCTCATCTTGGGTTCAATTTTTCATTCAAACAAAACAAATGGGATCACCACCACCACAACTTCAGCAGACCTCACATTTTCATTCCAGCAGCCGTAGAATAGCTCCAAAAGTTTATCCATCAAAGCAGGGCTCTAAGTAAAATATCCTCTTCCTAATCCTGTCTGTCCTTTCAATCTTGACTCTGCAGAAAGTAGTGCATTAGTTTTAGTTTAGTCGAGGTATCAGAGGACTGAGCTGCATTTGATTTCTTTTATCGGGCCGTATCCTGGAGGAGTTCTGCTGCTTTGATGGCGGTTCAGGAAATATCTAGTGATGACATGCAGCCTGGACTGGACTTTGGACTGACTTTCACACTCCGTCATACTATTCCAGGCTGCTTAGATTAGTGTGAAGCGCCATAATCAGGCTGTATTTGGGCCAGCGTTTTAATATCTTTGTGAAAAGCAGCCAGAATGACATCAAATATTCAGTAATGAAGCAGTTGAGCCACTCTCTCTCACACTCTCTCTCCTCCAAAAGAGTCCACAGAGAGACAGTCAAACCCTTTACCTTAAAGAACCTTTTCTTCTCCCCCACTTTTTCAGTGAGTTTCTTTGGTAGGGAAAGAAATATATTGTGATGTCTGTTATGATGATCTGCTTGGTCCGCTGTTCAAAAGCCATTTACCCAGGAAGAACGTTTCTGAACTTTTTGGAAGGTCAAAATAGGAATATACTCCAACTACCTCAATGTGGCAGTTTGCATCTATCATTATGAAGGAGAATGGTATCTTTCTAAATCTAAACTGACTGTATAAACTTAAACAGAGTTACCGAAAACTGAGATTTTTGAAAGAAGTTTCCAAGGTTCAGACTTGTGAGAAGTGTTTTGTTTTTGCAGAGAAAAATGCTTTCATAAGTCATCAGTTTGTATGGACAGTTCATACACCAAGTTACTGGGATACTGGTCTGTTTTGTTCTGTACAAAAGCAAACAAAGAGACAAACTTATTTCTTATAAAGTTTATTTACAACAGGGTTCCTACAGAGCCTTAAAAAGTCTTAAATTCATGTATTTAAAACCAAGGCCTTAACAAGTCTTGAATTGATTAAAAATTTTATATTCTGGTCTCAAATAAATTCCTCAAAAGTCTTAAATTTGTCTTTGTTTGCTTGGTGAAGTTGGAGTTTGTAGATGAGCACTGGTAGGACATAACCAGGATTCACTAACGTTACACGTTACCGACACGTCTCAGTGCACCAAGCTGTGAGTAGCTGAGCTAAATGTAGCCGGATACTAAACTCATTAAAATCTCATGTTCTGGTCTTCTGCTCAAAGGTCTTAAATTTATCAGGGCAGGATTTGTTAATATTGTATTGATTTTTTTTTTTTTGCAGGACTTTTCATGAAAGAGATATAGAGTGAAAACTGTCTTACAAGCTGCTGATATAAAATTACTATCTGCATCCTAGCTAGCAGTCTGTGACTATGGGTCATTGTTTGTACTTTTACATACAGATATTAACTAATGAGCAACTTTATGATAGATAAACAGACAATAAGAAAAGTTGAATTAGTCTCATTTAGTGACGCACACTTTAATTATGTGTTTTTGGTCTTAAATTTCATTCAAATGCATTAAAAAGGTCTTAAAAAGTCTTAAATTTGACTTACTGAAACCTGCAGGTATCCTGTACAATTACTGCAAGCTTTAGTAGATGCCTTCCCACACTGCTGATGCAGCTTTTCAAGATATTGATATTCAACTTTGTTATTATTTACTTTGAAGATACTCCACTACAAGTCAAAGTCTCGTATGAATCTGTCTTTGACCGTATGTGTAGGACTGATGTGAACCCAGAGCAGGTGTTTTGTCTGAACTAATGATGATAAACAATCCTATTATTTGTCCATTGATATCGCACAGCCCTCATTTTACATCTGTGAATGAATGTTTTGAGGGCAGCAGGTTTCAGGAAACCTTCCAAATCCATCGGGAGCTAACCAAGTGTTTGAATGGGATTATTTTCTGCTGTGGATTTATACGCATTTGGTGCTTGGCTGAATGTTTCGAGCAGCAGGATCAACTCGGGGTGAACTCTGCTGGCTTTGTTCACCGCAGTGACACAACATGTCATAGAGTTTAACTCTGAGGCTCACTAATGTAGCTGCTATTGCTTTCCCTATATTTTACAAGCAGCAACATTTAATTGATGGATTGATCGTTAAAACAACGGTCAAATATTTCCATCCTCACAGAGAGGGGCACGAGTGTCTCCTCCAAAAGTCTGGTGTAGAGTCAGCTTTTGTCACTTTCTTAATGCAGTTAGCGGCACATTAGTCCGCCCCTGCCTCAAACCCACAGAGGCAAACCCACAGTGAAGCATTCCTTGTTATAATCTGAGCTATTTGAGGCAAACACTCCCACTTGTGAAAATCCTGAGCCGTGCCTGTGATTTAGAATTCCATGCATGTGTTACGTAATGGCTTTGTCTTTCATGCTTGAACTCCTCTCCAGGCACAGGCATACTTTATTAATGAAAGGGATTGCATGATTGGGGGTGGGTTGTCTCTGCGTGTGTATAGTGTGCATTAGTGAACAATATTAGGTTGTGTGTGTGTGTGTGTGTGGCTCTTTATCTCCTCACGTGTCTGCGTGTATCAGTAAGTGGGAGGAGACTGTGGGGATTCCTGAGCGCTTGGCCGAGGAACATGACAACATGGCCACCCACGAGCTCGAAAGGTCAGGGTTTGTCTTCCCTGAAGACCGTATAATGGCCTGTCACAGCTCGCACGGATTAACCACTTATGCCCGATGACATATGTGACATGTTATGTGCTCTGAGTGAACAGCGCACAAATTGCAGCTGAGCGCAGACTAATAAGTGAGAGTTGTTATCCAACATGGTAGATGACAAAGTCGAATTGCACTGCTGTACACTAAGTGTTGTTGTCCTGCTTCTTCCTGTGAATTATTCAGACATCCTGTCCTGTGCTACTTTAAAATTCAGTGAGTAAAAATGTAAAAGCAAAATCTGACATCACTTGTCATTCTGGGCCAGCACTGATTCAAGGTTAGAGAGAGAAGTTATCTTCCTTTTTTTAATTCCAAAGAAAACCTTTTATGATTTTTATTATTTCCTGTCAAAAATACTATTTCTCAATGTCAGATTTACTTATCAGAAGTGGCCAAAGTTTCCAATCATTGGATGAATGTATCAGGGTGAAAAGTCTCAGACTGCAGAGAGCTCTGATTTATTGGTTTCAAAGTTTCTGTTCTGCAAATGGAGTTTATGTAGAGCCAAAGTCCCATCAAGGTAACAATTTCATTACGAATGAATGTCCATGCACTGATCAGAAGCTGCAGCAGGCATCTCATGTACTCCAGAAATTTAGCTGCAAACAGTGAAGGGAGGCACTGCACTTTGTTTGGCACCAGCTCATATTAAACTGATATTACACTCCACTGTTGCACAAATTCAACACATAAATCTGAGAGTTGTCATGTAGAATTTTACATGTATTTCTTGTTACAGAGAAGTTTTATACATGTACAATCTCACAGTGACTAGATTATAAAACTAACATCTCTTGATAATCTTTACCCTTCATATTTCTACTGCTGCCTTTCATATTCCACATGAAACGTTGGCTTGAGCATGTTCTGGCAGATTTTGGAAGTTGCCGTTTCAAATTGAATCAAATGAATTTAGTTTTTGGAACTTGGGATGTTCGAAGCAACACATTTTCTTGTTGAAAGTGAACTACTATTCTAGAAACTATTCTAGTTGGAAAGAGTTACTCTTGGCGCCTCTGCTACAAATACTTTGAATTTGCTACAGAAAAAACTCAAAGATATCAACATTAAAACTTTTTTACAATATCATGTTCCAGTTTAAAGTCTCTCTCATTGGTTATAATGGTCTCTGCTCCAATACTTATACTGGTATACCTGTTTTTATTGTTTCAGTATTTTATTACCAATTCTTGCCTCTACACCTCTTGATTTATGAATGAAGCTTAATTTATGCTTGATGTATCCTGTCCGTAAGGTCTGTAACTGCTCACGGCGACGTGTGGACAACATGGTGGAAGAACAGGAGCCCAAGGTTTCTTAAGTGTAGATAATACATATGATTCATTACAGAGATCCCTGTAATAACAATGTGATGAAGAAATCCTTGAAACTACACTCAGCATAGAAAAGAGATGGGGGAAAAAATGTTGTTAAATGTTGTAAACAAATGCAAACTTCTTCTTCTCTAGTTTAGAACTCTGGTAGATGAGTTCTTTGCAATACACTGCCCCCTCTTTTTTGGGTACGGATGCCAACATGCGCCACAAGGTGTAATGAAATATGTAAAAGCCATGGAACTTATTCAAGTGTGCCATGTTTGTATGGAAAGCATAACCCAGCCATAACAGATTTTATTATTTGTCTTCGTACTTCGTAATGCTACCCCATGTCCTTTCCAGTTTATTTGTAGCTGCCTGACTTCTTTTATTTTTTGCCTGTTCTTTGTTGTGTGTGCACCTGAATGCTATTACATATAAGAGTTCGCCTTCAAAGTATTGCCTTGGGATGAGGTTAAAAGAGACGACAAGTTTTGGGTAAGACATCCCTGTAATACAATTGAAATTCAGCCGTCAAACTTGTTCACAGAGTGTGTCTACAGATAGCAGACCTAGCACCACCAAGCTTTGTTCCTTAAAGGTTAATGTCCATGTGTCTGTGATGATCACACATCAGTCAATCGTTTTCAATCTTTTTTGGATTTCTAAGGGCTCCCTGGTCCAGGTGATATTACCACTCTCGTTAGTCTTTCAAGTTTTGGGATTACGAGAGGGGTTTGTCCCTTTTTGGACATAAAACCACTAAAGATGGCATCTAGATCAGATCCCCAAATGAAATAGTTCTGCAAAGGTTCATAAGGCAGATTATTTAGACAGAAGCTAAAAGAAAAAGTTGCGAGAGCGGCTTGTTTGTTGACTTCTTCTTTTGGAATATTTAATTTGACATAACTTTCCTTTACACATAAGCATCAAGTAACAACCCACTCTTAAATGTATCTACTTTTCAGAAGTGTTTATAATGCATGATGTGCATGTCTGCCAGGTGAGTCTAGTGTTACTTTAAACCATCCACGGTGCTCTGTGGACTAAAGTTTTTATATATTTTCATACCAGTTTCTCTTTCCATCCTGTTTTCCGGGGACACTCAAATCACTATCTGTGATTCCCAGGGACTCGCTACATTGAAAAGCCATCAGCACCACAGCGTGTATGTTGTAGGAAACCGTTGTAACTGCAGCGTGTCCCCGTCTGTAAATTCAGCCCCTTTGATTTCAGCTAAAAATCAGCTTAGGGAGAAAAAAAACTGCTGCTCTTTTGCTCTTTCTTATACCTGTATAGATTTTTTAGGCATTCACTGACTTGAATCAAAGCAGTGAAAAACGATGTGATTAAAAAATAGGTTACAGGACATACCTCATAAGGTCGCCTATAAAGAAATAGATTATATTGGCCCTGATCAATGGATCCTTCTACCATGTTTTTTCCATGTCAAACTGGTCCGAGCGCTCATCTGCTTCCAACTTCTGTGTCAAATTAATACGAGCCCTGTGTGCTCGTCAGCTGAGGCTGTCATTCGCTATCTGAGCCCGTCTCTCAGCCCAGAAGTGTGGGCCTGTCTTCTGGCCAGCGTTTGTTTTAATTGAAATTGATTTTGTCTCCAGCCAAGGAAGCTGTTGTAATAGATAGGCAATGTCGTGTATCAGCCTGCATATCTGCCATTGCACTCCTAATGGCTTTTGAAGGCTCGTAAGTTTTGGACTGGATAAAACAATGCCTGTCTTATTAACCTGCACTTATGACTGAAGCCTCAGCTGA
The DNA here is from genome assembly GCA_008086565.1 of Thalassoma bifasciatum. Classification (NCBI taxonomy): domain Eukaryota; kingdom Metazoa; phylum Chordata; class Actinopteri; order Labriformes; family Labridae; genus Thalassoma; species Thalassoma bifasciatum. The sequence goes on along the minus strand of RPOG01000722.1, from coordinate 140,202 downwards.
AAAATACACTCAGATGCACGTCTGAACTCTAAAAGCAGTTAGTTTCATCTTCATTTTGCTACTTTGTACCATTTATTTGCTCCAGTTGCCGCGCACACATCTAATAAAGCCATTATTTCTGATTAAACTGTTCTCCATTCCTCTCTTACATTATTACCTTCCTCCTCTTTCACTCAGTGTCCCTCGCTCTCTCTTTGTGGTGAGCAGCTATTCATTGTCTGTGTAGGCGTGTATCAGTGCAAATTTGACTGTTTTTTCTTCTCTTTAAGTGGGAAAGTAGTGACAAGACACTGAAGTGCGTGAAAGCCTTTTCCTCCGGCATTGAGTTGAGATTGGCGGACTCTTATTGTCCAGGCAGTTTGTGTACACCTCCAAATTAAATGAACCAGACCAATTGAACCCACCCACACTGCCTTCTATTGAGTCAGTTGTCGAGGTGAGTGTATTTATCACTTTTCCTGTCGCGTCCTCTTCCTCATACCTGGCGTCTCACTCCCTTAGGCAGGTCGAACCAGCAAATGTCAGCACCGTGAATCTGATGCTGGAGTGTGCCTCCACGCTTACGCCTCAGTGATCAGAACCTCTGTTTCTTCAGGACCTAAAGTCTCGTCAGCCCTAATGTCTCACACGAACCCTGTGCTATAGATTGGACAGCAGAATCCCATCAGCTTTCAGGGAAGACAAATGTTTTATTTCCTTGCTTCTGTGAGTGTCTCTGGGCAGAGGAGAGAGAGAAAAAAAGAAAAAACTGCAGGGAGAGGTTCACTTATTCTCTTTCCTCACCCGTTATTCAGGGAAGGATCCTGCATCAACGTCACAGTGTGCTATTAATGGATGTGCCTAGGATACCGCGTAGTCAAGGAAACCATTTAAGATAGATATTTATTTTTTTAAAGGAGAATGTTTCTGCACTCTAAGTGGAGCTCGGCAGAGAGAGATGCATGCGTGGTGAAAGAAAAGTCTGCTGAATTAACATGTTTGGATTTCAAAACGCCGAAATGAAACGTGATTTTCCTTGAGCTGAAGAATTCATTTACGCTGCGTTCAGAGGAACTCCTCGCCCCTCTCGCTTTACTGGGTCAGGTTTGGTTTCTCTGGCAGCGAATGAGATGTGGGAGAATTACAGGGTGATTCATCTCACTACTGTGGTATCTGGCTCAGTCGTAGAGAAGCTAACCTCCTCTCATCCTGTGTAGGATCCCGGCTTCGACGTCACAATGTGAGCGCCGCATCTTCAGATCAAATAAAAATGAGTCCTTAACGATTATTAAAACTGTTTCGTTTAATTTTTTTTCTCAGCTTTCAATCACCAGTGGAATCGACATTTAGAATACTGATTTATAAGTTCACAATACATCAGAAAAAGTCTATTTCTGTCTCTCCCTGGGTGCAGTATCTTTTCCTTAGTGCCTGCTCTGTATTATTTGTGCCCTCGGCTGCTTCTCGAGAATCTCGCAATTTGCAAGTAAAACTATCTTTCTCTTTACGCAATCATTTTTTTTCTCTGCCACAAATGTACAGTACAGTGATTTTCACGCCTCAGACCATCCACTAGCTCCTCCTTGGGCTGTGTTTATCACCTCTGAGCAAACACAAGTTAATTAATGAAAGAATAATTAGCAGCGCTAATTAGCGAGCTGTTAAAAATCTGCAAGTGTCCGAGTCAGACTCGCTCAGCCCTCACACCTCAAAATAATTTGGTGTTCTTCTCCCTCATGGATCTATAAGAGGCTTATATGTTTGCCAAACATTGATTTGATATTCTCCGCTGACACGTGCACGCCGTGATGGTCATGCTTGTAATCCTGTTGGCTAAATATGCTTAGCTGTGAAAGCAGATTAAGACATAGCTGTGCTTTCTTGGCTAGATATTCCCAGTGGCCTCGCTGATCCAAGAGCTGAGAAACATCTGTCCAGTGTTGTTGTGTTCAAGCATGACCTGAGGCTGATGTTCAGTCGACGTAGAATTACAGGCGTTATTCATGGGAGTGCTGTTAAGAATCAGGTGAAACAAGCCCGAACAACATAGTTAATTCTCAGGTAAATGTGGTTTACCCTCTGACAGAATTGCTCCTGTTCTCTGTTTGTGATCATGACCAGGATCTTGAAGCTCAGCCTGAGGTTTCATGTTATTCCAATGGCTGCTAGAGTTGGAGGAAGTTCAGGAGGAAGGTCATCACCTTCAAGTCCGGGGCCATGATTCCCTGCTGAAGCACCACAGCAACGCTCTCTAGGTTCTGGAGTGAGTTTCCGCTTTGAGAAATGACCTTCAAGTTTCTTAAGGTTGTGATCACACGTGAGGCTAAAATGGATCATGAAACTAACAAAAAATTGGTGCAGCATCAACAGTAAAATGAGTTTTGAGCTGAATTGTTTCAGTAAAGTGTTGCACAGGCTTGCAGTGTGCTTCTATGTCCGTCAGTAGAAAATTCAGTTGTGCAATCAAAATAATTTGGGTTTTATTTCTATGTTTCCAGAAATTGCCCCCCCAAAATCCTGAAAACTGGATATCATTGTAAGGGGGGAGATGAACATAGCCTTGCATAGCCTACTGGAGGGAAAACCATTGTGTTACCATTCATATTTTCTGAGAATAGGCGAAAAAAATCAGAAAATTCTGCTAGAGGGGGTGTAAACTTTTGGGGACAACCGTACCTGAAACCCCAAGATGAAAAAGGCTTATACTGAAAAAAAACAAACAAACAGATGGCTTAACCAAAATATAAAACTTACTGTTACATTTTCAACTTGAAGTGATTACCATGTAATTAAGATTAATCAGTGTATTGAGAACGATTACGATCTGTATTGAAGAGGACATTATCAGCTGTGGTCTTAACAATCAAGCAGTCTTTAGGAACATGTTGAGCTTTGATTGATGTCTTGCAATATAATTTCACCCTTCAGTCCAAGCAGCTCATGTTCCTCTGAAAAGGTCAATCAGCCTGTAAGAGGTCACTGTGAACCCAAACACACCAAGTACACAGCAGCAAATCACAAATCCAATTCTTTTGTACGAATCAGGACAGGCAGCCTGGGTTTAAAGGAGCTAGAACAGTGATCTGCTTTAAAACAGCCCTGAAGTTTATCACATCTTCAGCAGACTGACATGTGCTTACAGCAGGATCCTGACCAGATTCAGACAGCTGACATTTTGTCAGATATCGTGCTCAGATTGTGCAGCTCGGAGGCTGTTAACATGTCAAACTGTTGTGCTCTGTTTCAAGTAGTATCTGAAAAATCATCACTTCACCACTTCTTGGACGCTAAATCGAGCTGCTGTCTAATCGCATTGAAAGGGTTATCAAAGTTTGGTCGAATGTCCCTCCTTTGTTTCTGTCATCCCTCTTTGTAGTTGCACATAAATTGTGTGTTTGACTTGCAATTTCTGCATGATTTTGATGATTTCTTGAGACGAAAAGTGCAAATAACCAGGTTTCCCACCCTGGAAATGTTGTTTTGAAGAGGATCAGACCAGGATGAGGCTCAAACTGAGATACTCTGAGATGAGCATGTTTACACAGCAGAGTCAGAGTGGAGTTACAGGGAGGGGAGTGAGAGCAGCCTGGCAGGTGAAGCTACATAAGGTTTGGCTGGAAGAGGGCAAAGCTCTGGCAGTGGACGCCACAACCTGGTACCTGAGCTGCCAAGCAGCCAGGTGGAAGAGTGCAGTCTGCCGAACTGATGACTGAACTGAATTCATTTGCCAACACCAATTGAGGAACTATGGGTGTAGTTTCAAAGTAAACAAACACCTTAGTTATATTTTCACTTCTCTTGCTTTGATTTTCAAACTTTTCATTTAAGGATTAACTCTGTGGTTTGGGTTTTTCCATTATGAAAATTTACAAAATGAATGCTTTATGCTCAAGATGTTGGCCCACTTGGCTCTGCGTCAAGAAAGCCTTGTTGAGTCATGAAGCAGTGATGTGTGTGTGTGTGTGTGTGTGTGTGTGTGTGTGTTTTTGATTGTAAGAAGGCTGGGCATCTGCTCTTGTATGAGGGGTTGATGATGACATGTTGTGATAAGGGCTAAACAATCTGCAAAAATAGTCAAATTGCGATTATTTTTCCTATATTGTGCAATTATTTTTGGGAGTCATCACTAATGTGCTGTTAAACACCACCAATAAATCACAATTCTTTTGAAAGAGCACAATATTAGATGAATACAACTAGGAATAAAGAGTAGTTGTGATGATACAGCAAATTTAATATTCATTGCCATACCAAAAAAGGATTTTTGTTAAAATATACATGTAAATACATCCACAAAAAGAAACTGTTTGCATATATGTAGAGGTACATCTCAAAAATTAGAATATCATGTAAAATGAAAACCAGATATGGAGTCATTCGATATGGAGTGAATTATTTCAAGCCTTTATTTCTTGAATTGTTAATGACTGTGGCTTGTGAAAACCCCAAATTCAGTGTCTCAGAAAATTTGTATATTACTCAAGATCTATAAAAAAAGGAAAATTTTAAAGAGAAATGCCCGACCTCTTAAAAGTCACCCAATACCATTTTGCCTTTTGCCTATTTCAGTCACTTATTGCTCAATTTTTTTTGCTACTTTCTGACTATTTTCCAAGTTTTCTCCAAATTTTCTCCCCTTTCCACACCCATTTTTGCTGCTTCTTGACCACTTTTGCCTTCTCGAACAAACTTTTATTGCTACTTCTTGCCAGTTTTACCACTTTTCACAACTTGATTGTTGCCCTTACAAAGATGTTTTAAACAATTTAGCTCTTTAGTTGAGCAGGATTGAGTAACACTGGTGTCAACCATAAAACATCTACTGCAAAAAGATGGATCTGGTGTTCTGACACATTTCTGACACAGAAATACTTCATTGTTGCCTTTAGAATTTCGTTGCAGGTCATATTGCAACTAATTGACCCGACTTTAGTATTGATGCAGAAATATGCGACAGAATGCTCAAAGGGCTGTGAAACTGAGGTCAAGTTTTTCTAACAGAGTAGTTGTGGAGAGGTACAGATGTTGTGTCAGTCACCTGTTTGTCTCTCCTGACTGTTAATAAGAAACCCAACAGCATTTTTCTTTACCATTAAATCGACACCTGATCAAGTAAATGTATCTTATAGCAAACCCGAACATCATCTAAGTTTATTCAAATGGGGTTAAAGCTTTAGATACTGATTAAGATGACTTATTTATCGCCATAAACTCAGAGTGTGGCGATGTTTACATTGCACTGTGATGAAATAGCAATTTGTCGTGCAGCCTCAGCTCAATGGTCCTTAACATTTCCAGAATTATCAGCCATTTATGATAAAAGTGCAAGTGCAGCTGAACCCTCGCTGCTCCCCGGACGATCTCACTCTCAGTGCAAAGACACATCAATAGATATCAGATTACACTCAAATCGAGCCACGCAAATTAGGATTGAAAGTCAAATGCTGATGCCTCGTCTGGTTGGATCACATCATACACAGTCAGACTTAATACTTACAGAATCTGTGAACTTACAGTAGATTGGAGTTCACAGATTCAGCCTGAGAGCGAGTCAGACAAACACAAGCAAAAATACTCATGACAATCCATCATGTGTGTATGAGTGTGTGTATGTGTGTGTGTGTGTGTGAATGCAAAGATAAAACAAGGAGGTAGATACAGAGAGCAAGTGAAGGGGAAGGAAACATGCAGACCGACTGCTTCGCTGTATTGGGCAGGAGTGCCGTTGCCATGGCGACCGGCAGCCCTGGATAGGAATTTGGAGCAGCGAGAGGAATTACTGCAGAGGATTTGATGTTCAGTACACATCTGGGGTCAGCTAATATGGGCGCTACAATCAAGCTACACTCCTCCGCTCGCAGCACACCGCAATCGGCAATCCCTCTCAATTTACGGGACGCTGCGGCTCGGCTGGCACACGGAGCCACCGGCCGTCAAAATCTCCTCATCCAGCGCCAGATTAAAGCACGCCGCTCTCTCGTCCTGACAGATGTTTGTGCTGCTGAGCACAATGTCGGATTGGAATATGTAAACGTGTTTGTCTGTTTTTGAGGTAGTGTTTGCTTTGTGAAAACGTGTGTTTTTTTAGATCTAATCCGTCCAGTTTTTGAAAACACTCCAGATCATGCCTGTAAGGAAATCAAAATAAGAGCCAGAGAATCCGTCAGATGTTGGATAATATTTCTTTTCTGTGTCATAAGGTTGTATAAACATGGGTATTTGTCAGCTCTCAGATGTGCAGTGTCTCTTCCTCAGGGTTCAGTCTGACAGAATATGACTGCTTTTCACCACAGAGGGCATTCTTAGACTAGACAATGGACAGTGAAGCATGAACATTGATTCTGCAACAAAAAGCACATAAACCTCTGGAAAGCCTTTGCAGCTTTGAACAGAGCATCTTTTAACCGCTGCAGCTTTCAGACTCAGGAATAAAGACTTCACCCTTTTCTGCTTTGTTTGCGTGTAATGTTTCCTGTGTTTGATGAGTGGATTCAGCGTGTGGTGTAAACAGATGATTGAGCCAACCATCATGGCGTGATGTCATTTGATGTTTTCTCCAAAGTGAATTTGGATGCAGAGCTGCAGGTTGTGGTTTCTGAAGTCCACTCTGCAGTGTAATGTGTTCTCTGCTGTGTTTGGCTCTGTGGGGTCTTTATTGCTCCTGCCCACTGACAGCTGGGACAAGCTCCAGCCCCCTGTGACCCTGAAGGGGAAAAGCTGCGTAGATAATAAATGGATGGATGAGTCTTTGATACAGATTTTTACATCGCTGTGCTGCTTGTTTATAGGGATGCACTGATATCACTTTTTATCAAACCAGGAACAAGTAAAAGTACTTACATTTGAGTACTTGTCGATACAGAGTACAGATCTAAATGCTTAATTATGTTCATCTGAATACTGAATAACATCACTGCAGTAACTAATGTGACTCTGAACATGTGTTTTATTTCCTCATTCTCTCATTTTAACTAAATGAAATGAAGACCATGATGCACCTGCACGTTGCTGACATTTTAACAGCCAACAGTCCTCTATGAGTGCGAGTACAAGTACTTCAGTGTGGTATCGGCACTGGTGTCCATATTGGTGCTTCCCTACTTGTAAACAGGGTTCCTACACATCCTTGAAAAGTCTTAAATCTATGTATTTAAAAATAAGACCTTTGAAAGTCTTGAATTCATTAAAATTTTATACTCTGGTCTCAAATAAATAACTCAAAGGTCTTAAATTTGTCAGAGCAGTATCTGATAATGTTTTCTTTTCTTTTTTTCACTGGACATTTTAAGAAGGAGATGTAGAGTGGATACTGTTTTACAAGTTGCTGATATAAATTATCTGTATCCTAGTTGGGCAGTCTGTGACTCTGGGTCACTGTTGACACTTGCACATACAGCCCTTTACCAAAAAGCACTGAGGATAAATTTATGTTCAATACACAGACAAAAAGTAAACTTAAATTGGTCTCATTGAGTGACACACATGCTGTGCCATTGACTATATTTATGTGTTTTTGGTCTGAAATTTCATTCAAAGTGGCATTAAAAAGGTCTTAAAAAGTCTTAAATTTGACTTCCTAAAACCTGCAGAAACCCCGGTATATGTCCACAACTTTGGACAATGCAGCCTCGATTGTTGTTCAATACATGGGATAAAATGATTAAGCTGACTAATCCCAAAACTCTGAGTCTGCAAAACTGAACTATAATTGTTCCCATAACATAGGAATGTATGACATTAGGGCTGATATCCAATATGCGGATATTTTACAACTCATTTAACCGATTACAGATACTGACGTTTTTTTCTGCACGCTTAATTGCAGAGATCTTCAACTCTCTTCTGTGTTAGAATTAGCATATAGTAATAGGGGGCATACTCCTATTACATTTGTTATATCATTCAGTTTCTGTGAAAAATACAGAACTCATGCTCGCCATATTCATGCCTGCCATAAACAAATGTCCCATTTATGTGACATGAGTGGCTTTTTTGTTGCAATCTGCGATGTTTGAAATCCAAAAACTCAGTATACCAGCGTATACATGAAACCAGTAAGAGATCCAGGACTATTCCAAAAGCTTCACTTTGGAGATAGTTTTCAGAAAAATAGTTTTTTAGTGAGGTTAAACTGCAGTTTTATGTGGACGACAGGCTTAAGTGCATAAAGATGCAGTTTCCCAAACACCCAGCTACATGTAGACATGGCCTCACATGCCTGTTTTTCTTCTTCAGAATTGTGAGCTCCTCATTTTATGAGTACCATATCTTTCGCAGTTTTAGACTTGCTTGTTTCAAGTTTGCCTAAATGGCAGAAAACCCCTCCAATGCCCATATAATGGCGTCTGAATCTGCAGACATAACAGTCAGACAGTCTGTTTGTGTTCCCTGCACCATCAAGAAGAGTTTGTCTGCCGTCTTCTTAAAGCTATGTAGTCGCAGCAGAGTTTTCACTTTTTGTGGGGTCAAAAGTTCACTGGGTGTTCTGCTTTTATAACACAAGACAAAACTGGAGCACCAATGTAAGTAGGCAGTAGGGCCCAACAATCATTTTATCCTGTGTGTCTTGTTTTGATAATTGTTTGGGGCTAAAATCAAAATGGAAAATGACTTCCATTAAAAGTCAATCCCTACTTTGTAGCATCAAGCATCTGTTCCCTCCCCTGAGTGCCTCTCTGAGTCATCACAAAGTACACTGAAAGATCACTTCCAGAACAGAGATTTTCTGGTTCGGGTTTTCAGAGGAGTTTTGGTTTAGTCAGAATTAAACTCAAACACTTATTTTGAATCAAAGTGTAAAGCCACACACTTCCCGCTGTGCCCTCTGCCCACAAAGCAGCTGCAGAGCCTCGTCTCGTAGCCTCTGTGATTTGATAAACAAGCTTCACATATTTGTGTAATGATGTTTTTCTGTGGAGGGCATGCTCCACTAAACACAACTTCAAATAAACAGCATTTTAAGTTTCAAAGCAAACAGGCCGATCCCTTTCCCCCTTTCCCACCGCGTTCGGCGGTTTAAACTTTTCACTTTGGCTTTCCTCATTCTTTCTACTTGAGCTGATAAATCTGCTGAAAGGGTTCAATGTCACACCACCATTGTCATTTAAATATTTGAATGTCGGTTTCCCTTCCAGCAGAAAAGGAGGCCGGGAAGCACTCCGAGTCCATTTTTAGACTCTGGTTTGTAGATCTGTACCACTTTCGCATCCTTCTGCAAACACTTATCCCTTCCCCCTTCCAAGTATTCTCACGTGTGTACTGCGAGGAGCAAACCACGCACACGCAAACTCACTGATAGACTTACTGTAGAGATGCCTGAGAGATTTTATCAAAGTCTTTGAAGCTAGTGTGCAGTCACTCAAATGCAAAGAAAAATAAGGCATCAAAAACCAGTAGAATATGATCCAGGATTGGCAACTTAACAAGTGCTTTCAAATCTCAGACAAGACACTCATTTTAAACGTCTCTTCACTCAAGAGTAATGAGAAGAGACAATTGTATTGACCCCTTGCCAATTTATGCTGTTACAATAGCTCAAAGTGAAGACAAGGGCAATGAAGCTGTGGATGATAAATGCAAGAATTAAGAGAAGTAAAAGGTAGTATTTTAAGTAACCGCAACAATAACATTAGTTCAGTTGTGAGCCCCGCATTCAATTAAAACCTCACAATTTCACTCTGTGTGTAGCTGTGAGCTACAGTGTTAATAGATAATGTGTTGTTTGCAAGTAGACTCAGAAAAGTGCCCGTTTAGAGAACGAACAAATAATAATTAATGTGATAATGAATAAATATATATGAACCCATTCAAAGTCATGTTTTTAATATCACATACAAATGCTTAAATTAATATGCAAGTCCCTACAAACCTGATAATGAATTGAGATTAAATTCCTTATCAGTAACAACAAATGTTAAACCTAAAGCTTGTCACATCAAACAGCCCATAATCCCTTAACAAATGCAAACAACACCAGTCTATTGGGTTTGTCTTGCTTGCATATACATATATTTATATAGAAAAGTCCAACTATGTGCCCACTTCTTACTGCAAAGCATCAAATATGGACAAGGTGAGTGTGTTTTGCATGTTAAACAATTTTAAAGGGGAGGTTTTGAGACAGATTTCTTTTCGTTAGATGAGAAAATTTAGTATCCAAAAGCATCTGAGATTGAGAAAGAAAAGTTATATTTCAATTATAGATGACGTGAGGGGCTTTGTTAGCAGCTTCCTCCCTGGAAATTCTTTGTTTACTAAAGATAGTTGGGTGGATGTTTGGTTTGATGATCTTGAATTGCTTGATTTGATTACTCTGGTGATTTTTTTCAGCGTTTCGACACAGTTCACTTTTGAGGCCTCATTAACACAAAAACATCTCACTTGGAAAAAAAAATCTACATGGACTGGACCGGACTGTAGTATGCATGCCAGGCCTGTAGTTGGTGATATAACTGTAGGGGCTTTATACAAGGCCATAGTTCAGAGGCTGAGAAGTGAGCCGGCTGTCTGGTGTATATTTTGAATGCTTCCTTGTTGATCTCTGAAGTAGTGCAACAGATGTACATTTTGTTGACAGGCAGCCGCACAACACAGTAGTCCGCCATTGTTACTGTTATCGTAGATGGCCATGCCACAATGAAAGTACCATGGGCAAACACAAAGCGGATTGTGTCATCAGCATTTCCACTGAAAACTCTGGCTGCCTGTTTAAACGGCAACGGTGGCCATGACATTACAGAAAATGTCCACTCTGGAGGCCATTTCCAAAAGTGTCCGTTAAAGGTCGGCCACACACAAGAGACACAAGAGACCAAAAAGCAACAATACCTTTGCGTTTTATCCTAAAACCATTGACGTGTAAACGGCTCCTAAGAAAAGAGGAGAACTCCAAACAAAAGGACCAAGATAAGCTTATAGATACTCATGTTGGCAGCAGCTCAGCGTGCAGCCCATCCATGGATGTTTTTTTCCCCACAAAACAGACTCATTTGGTGTGTACCATGTCTAGTTGTTTCATAGAAGAGTGGATCTCTAAGACAATTTGGCAGTTGATTGAAATGTAGTGGATAATGCAAAACATAGAAATCCTGTTAGCTCCCTGGCTTTAGTTAGCCTCATCTCAGCTCACAACCTCCCCTGGTCCTGTTGTAAAGAGCCTGGAAGAAACCCTGATATTTTAAGGATATTTACTTCAAGAAAAGGTTTTGAAATATCAGACGAACATGTAGATGACGTCTTTCTTGAATTTAGCCAATAATATCTATTTTCTTCTGTCTTGAATCATTAACAGGACACTTATTAAACTGAAGCCCTTTTCTAATGCTGATATTGATCAGTAAAAATAACCATAATGCAGAGCCAGACAGAAACACACTAACTTTTATTCACCTACTTTAATGAGCCGAGCGCTATGGATTGGCACCATTTTTATTTAGATATACACACACACATTATTGCAGTTTTTCACTCCACAGTGCAGAATTGACACCTTTCAATACATTCTGGTCAGTCTGTGAGATTGTCAAACAATGGCCAGCATGATTAGTCCATCTTTTCATGGAGACAAATTCCACATTGTTTTGTCGTGTTGTGGAGTGACAGGGTGATTAGTTTAGAACTGAGTGGCTGCAACATCTCCCCCATCATTTTTTGTAAACTGAGCAGGGTAAACAAACTCATTCAGCAACATAATGCTTGTGGCAATCAATTTTCCAGCAGTAAAGCTCAAACAATACACCGCCGACACTGCTGGTGCTGCTGCTGCTAGCGTTCAATCAGGAGCGGTGGCTGAAACACACTGTTATTGTTGAATTTGACATGGATTAGGTTTCCCATTTTTTTTTTCTAGAGTGATGTTTCCTACCGTGCAATAAAGTGAGTGGAGTGTGACAAGACACTTTCATCTACTGCGGGAAGTTTGACCCCGGGCCTGAGTTAGATGAAGAAAAGGATAAAAACAAAGCCAGGAGCTCCACATCAAATATTGTGAGTGCAGTGTTAAATTGACTCTTCTCTGTTATTTGGAGAAGAAATTGTGTTTTGTTCACACTGAGGCTCTTTCAATTTATATTTTCTTGTCTGGAGCGTCATTGTCTTGAGATATTTTTAGATGATATCAATTTCTGATGCCCGAGTTTTGATCTTGAGACCTAATACCATCATGAAAAGTGTGAAATTGATATGCTAGATATCTGTCCCTTCTCACAGTTATATGTTTTCTGGAACATGAATGATAAAAATGATGACGTCGATAAATAATTAAAGCTGCAAGCAACACTGAACTAGCCTTTGCACTAAAAGTCTGGGTGCTGAGTAGCCACAGAGGCCAAGATTGTTACTACTCCCTGTTTTGTGGCAAAACACCCAACTTCGCCGTGACGACCTTAGAGTTTTGCTCATCATCATTCAGGTCTCTTTGAGGTCTAAACCCTGTATTAAGTAGATTGAACATTCCAGTTTTGAGACAAGGTCCTTGAAGGATCCCTGAAAGTGACCCAAAATGGTGTTTTTTTGCCAATATTTACAAAATAACTCACCTCCTGTCAACATTTCTCCACAACGTTAAGAGCTTTTTTTTCATCTTGCCAACCAAACATAATTTCTCTAAAATTAAAAAAAATAAAAAAAAAGTTGCCTCCAGGGGCTCATCTTGCATCCCAGGCTCGGGGGTCAGTTCCCCACACTCATGTCCAAAACCATCAACCCTTTAGTGTCCAAGTATCGTACAGGCTGCCCTGAGCTGTTTGAATATTTTTGCCTCAATAGGGTCTGAAATCATGCCCAGGAAACTAATTTCCTCTTGTATCAGGAGTTTGGAAATTGGTTCAGCCCTTGTTTAAGCCTATAGCCTGTGCTCTATCTCTGCCTATTAGCTTTCTTCTGCTCGTCTGTCACCTTTTCTCTCCGCTGTCCACTATCACCACTAAATACATTACAGAAATGGTTTTCAACAGAGAAAACTAGATCTCTGTCCTCATATATGAAGATACGATACTACGAAGATATGAGACTTTTCAAGATCACTTGGAAAATCAGTCCCTTTAAGAGTTACAGTAATGAAACCAGCTTGTATCAATTATTGCCTGTGATTGCAACTACATTGCATGCAGTTTCCTATGCAGTATCCTTGTGCCCTGGAGATCTCCATAAAGCTTGTCTTTCTTCTTAAAGGAGCCGTATGAATTTTCCTGCCAGCACAAATGGTTGAAGAGTTACTCTAATTTAAAGAGGACTGGTAAAATGAGAGCGCGGGTGCTCCGGTTGGTTCTAATGAGTTAAAATATATGTTTTTTCCTTGCAGCCATTGCCGCTTGGGTCCTAATTAATATACATCTTTCTAATTGATTTAAATGTGCCAAAGAATCTATTTCCTTGTTTCCGCTGAAGAACGTCAGTGAAACAAGTCAAGATTCTTCTTTTTGTATGTTTTGGAGAGAGTGTCTCTCCTATAAGCATCAATAATGAAAACGAAAAAAGAAATCCTGCTCTGACAAGCAAGACAAATAAACTGTAGTGGCAGCTCAGCAGGCAGACTTTTGACTCACCAATGTGCTGTAGAGGCACTAACATAGAGCTGTTCCTCGAGGAGCTGGGACTGACTGTTTATCTTGTAGCCATACTTGTTCTCAGATGAAGAAGCCTATTTGAGTGACAGCTCAGTTAGCAGCCTGTTCTGAAAACTTTTGTTTAGTTAAGTGGCGCATTACTGATTCAACATTACACACTGTCCTGGAGTGTAACCCATACGAGCCAAACTTCTTCTTTTGGTACTGTGTCATAAAAAAGTAATCAGTTCTTTTTTGCTGCTTTGTTCCAATTGGATGATGTAATACATCTATTGTTGCAGGGTTTCAGATTAATGAGAAGAACTAATTTCAGAAAAAAATCATTTACTCCAGGTTAGTGCTTACAAAAACTTGCAAGTAGCTTGTAATACATGCTTTTTAATACTTGTGTCCATAGATCGATCTTTGTCTGGAAGTACAAATGGAAGTATAAAAGCCTTTTTATGAGCACACAATACATTTTTGGGACTACCGCCTGTTGATTTTAAAGAACAAATTGTACCTGTATTGATGCACGGCACAAAGTGTCTTAGACGGATCTTTGGGGATCTGTGTTATACAATGCGTTTCTCCCCGTGTGAATATTTGATAGAAAGAAAGAGCTTGCTGCATAACCTCCATGTCTCTGTGGATATAGTGGGGATAAAAGCCTCACATTTCTGCTCTTGCTTCTATAAGACCCACATGGTTTTGTAATGCTCTGTGTTCTGTGGTCTCAGATGAGTCTCGGCATGCAGTGACGTGCTCAGCCTTCTTATATCGACTTTTTCCAAATACATAAACAAGTGTTAAACAACAGCTCGATGACATTTATCATTTTCAGTATTGCACAGATAATGAGAAGGCAGAATACAAGTAATTAATTATTATTATTATCAAAGAGGAGCATTACTGCCTCCTCCTCCTCTTCCTCATGTGTGTATTATTCATCATAGAGGACTCCTGCCCTGCTTCCCCGGGCTATTTTTACCCAGCATGCCCGTCACATTAACTGAGAGCCCCAATCCCCTGCTGCTCTCAACACCAAGCCTCCCTCCATCTGGATCATGGATTACATCCCTTTTTTCTCTCCACCCTTTCCCCTATACTCTTGGTACCTCTAAGCCCCCACCCCGCCTTTACTCTCCTCCATCTCTTTTATCCCCACTCCTGTTTCTTTACCACTCCGCTAACCGCCCCCCCTTCGCTCTCCACTCCTGCCCTCTCTTCTTATGTCTTTCAATCATTCATATTAGTGTCCACAGTCCCCTGGGAGTACTCACTACACGTCTCTTCAGAGCTCAACGCCTGCTGAGCGGCTGTAACAGCACGGCCAACATACCCGGCTAAGTCACCATCATAGCATCAAGTAAATTTCTCATTGTTTGCTCTGACATCATGATGTAAATGCAACGGCTTGAAGTAAAACCCTTTTATTATGTCTGTGAATTTCTCAAGCTCATCGCATCTTATTGAATTTTAGTGTATCATATCATAGCTTATCATGTCCTGTACAGTATCATATCATATTATATTGTGTTGTATCGTAATGTATCATAACATAACATAACATAACATAACGCATTAAATTGTGACACAACAAAGAGTGCCGTAAAAAAAAGTGATGTAACAACTTAATGAAGTGTAGTAAAAACCTAACATAATGTAATAAAACATTAAAGTAATGTGTCAAACCATAATGTTACAAATTTCAATAGGATTTACTGAGACAAAACAAAATATATCCTAACGTATCTTATTGTATTGTCTTGTAACAAATTGTATCTTATCCCATTGTTGTATTGTATTGTACTGTATCATAACATAATATATTATAAAACAGTGAATTGTGACACAACCAAAAGTGACTTCATAGGAAGTGACATGACAAATATTAAGCTAACATATCAAAGTGTAATGTAGTACAACATAGAGTGAAATACTGTGCCGTGACAAAACGCAATATATCCTATTGCAGTGTTTCTTAGTATATTGTATGGTAATGTATTGTAAAAAATTGCATTGTATTGTATTGTATTTTAGTGCAATGTAACGTAATGTAGTATAACATGGAGGTAAAATAATGTGACAGCACATCACATCAGATATGTAGCTTAACGTACCATAAAACAAAACAAAACAAAACAAAGCATGACATCATAATGTATTTCAATGAGATAACATGTTGTAACATATTGCACTCTACTATATCGTAACATTCTTACTTATCACACTCCATTGTATGAGATGATAACAAGACATTTTGTAGTGTAACATTTAGTAACATCATATTGTAGCATATTGCATCGTACATGAGTTTGCGTGATGGAGACACAAGCTCATTTTTATGACAGTAGTGGAGTCAGATCATCTGAAGTGGTAGACGTGATCCATTTAATGATAGCAGAGACAAACTGGCTCTCAGTTGTTATCAGGACAGAGCTGTTCTTAGTTAAGCTTGAATGTAATGACTATGCTTTAAACTCTTTACTTTAAGAAGAACAACCAGGTTTCCAACTGGGAGTTGTAGAGGCAGAAGCAGTACACAAACAGCAACAACAGCAAACAGCTCTTATTTTGATCTCTGGATGCAAGTCATGTACAGAACATCACTCATATATCTAAACTCATCTAAATGTCTAGAAATATGTGGAGATATGGAGATAAAAAGCTTTATTTTAATTTGATGTGTTTAACTTTAGAGCCTGAAGAATAAGTATGATTTAACTTGAGTAGTTACAACCAAGAGAAGTTATTGAAATGCAAGGTTTTTGCCTCATAGTATGTTTGTATAGGTCGTACGTAATACCAATAAAGTAAATGGGATTTATTTTCTCCAGAGTCAGATCTGACCTTCATTTTTTTATGCTTTTTTGTGTTTGCCCTGTGAAAGAGGACATGCATGTTCATAAGTAATTCTCCCTCCCACTTCTCGTTTCCCCTGTGGCTAATGAAGGGACATGTTTTGTTCATAATTAGGGACAGAGAGTTACTTTTTTGTGCCCAGGATACCAAAAGCAAAGGGTGCATTTCAGAATGAGACCACTACTGTGCATGCATGAATAAAAAATACATGCTCATACGGTACTACAATCAGGCAATTTACAACAATTCTTACACGCGCGAGTGCTGATTGTGAATTCATGTTGACGTTAATAAAGCTGACTTTGGTTGAAATGGTCTAAATTTAGTAGATTAGTGCATATTTGCATAGATGTGCACACAAAGACAACTAATTTAATGCAACTAATGACAAGAGATGGAAAAATTCAGTGGAAGCGGCTTTTAAAAAAATTGCCCCGGTTTCTGTTATGTTCAATGAATTTTCTTTTTTCTGAGTAAAAACAGAGTTCTGTTCCTGAATTACTTGGTTTATGCAGCCACAGTGACAGTCCTGCAGGACATTTTTACATAAAAGCAATCAAAGGACGCTATGTCATTTAATTTACAAGAGGTTCCCGATCCCTCATCAAATAAACAGAGCCTTCTGTGAGGAGCTGCCCTCGTTACTGCTGCTTCTGTTTCAGTCACAGAAAAAAACACTTACGGAGACAATGAGGAACTCCTTCTGCAGCGCTCCCTGGCTTTTGCAACATTTTTTGTTTATTTCCCATTCAAGTCTATTTCCCTTCAAGGTGGTAAAGTGAATATTTTATCAGACCCACGGGGGCGACACCATCTCTGTTTAGTGCACATTCACAGGAGCGCCAAACAATCTCTGGTATGGAAATGTGCTATTCATGAGCCTCTGCAGAACACAGGACTTTTTTTTGTCCTCTTGTGGTTTTATTCAGAAAAATGCTTCATGAGAAACTGTTAAGATTAATGGAGGTATTTAATCATTTACACACTGAGCTGATGAAAGGCTGTTTTTAGTGAACTGCTTCAAATAAAAGTTGTAGCTACTTCATATTCTTGGAGCACACACAATGACACTCTTTCAATCTGTATTGATCTTAAATCACAATATATTCTCTGGAGGGCTTGTGAATCGCCACCCGAACAAGAGGCTAACCCTTTTGGTGACATGGCCTTTAACCTTTTACACCCCAGGCAAAAACAGATTGATTGACAAAAATATCAATGCATACGACTGATTGATCTCCGCTGTGATCAGTCTTAAAAAGGTGATAATTGCTCTCAGAATGCAGTAACTCAAAAATACCTTGCAAACACATACAACGTCACCAAATAGGACAAATTGGTGCGTTACATTTTTGGATTCACTCCTCTTGTTTTTCCGTATCCATAAATGTCAGAAGCTACTCCACACAGCCAGTCAAACCTCTAAATTTATATCTTATTTCCATAAAGCAGCATCATCACCTATAATTAAGAGATTGACACAATGGCTAACATCCAACATTAGCCTGGAACATGCATAGATGGAGCCTCAGACTCTGAAAAACCACCCACAGCTTCCCTGCTGACGTTTCTCAGATGTAGCTGTGATCTTTTGTCCTTTAAATCACTGCTGGCTAACACTGTCAGGTTGTAGATCCAGCATCCATCACTCTTCCTCTGGCATGTTTAGAGGGGTATTCGAGGATAAGGAATCTGGAATCTAACCACCAAAGTTGCTCATTAACTTTTTTCTTAATGTCTCATCTGGTCAAATCAAAGCCAGTGTTTTATTTGCATGACCTGAAGAGGTGTCTCTCTAAGTCTCAGACTTTCAGTGGTTGCGTTTCAGCACCGAGATGTTAAAAAGTTGTTAACAGCCATTTTTTATGTCATTTTAACTTATTTAGAAGGAAAAGATGTACACCACAAGACAAAAACTCAAATAAACCAACAGAAACAACCATTGCTAATGACAGGATCTGGAATTAGGCAAAGCATATGGATATATGTGGTAGCCATATATACAGCTGTTCAAACAGGATTTATCCACATGCAAAATATGATATGTTTGCTCATATGTTCAGGGATGCAAGTGGCACTGTTTATCTTTTAAAATGGAGTTTAAAAAGTTTTAAGTTTGCACTTTATCAGTCACTGCTGGTGTTGATTTATTATTTATTTGCAGACTATGTGCTATGTTACATTTTTGTTTACAGAAGTAATGTATTAAAGACAAAATTAATTCCCTCATTTTTTTGTTTAGCTTTTTGAGCATTAATTCTATTCAAGGTGCAATTCAAATCTGATAGAAAGAGGAACTCTCTATAAAAACTTTGGATTTTGCAAAAAGTAAAGTGCAGTGTAGGTCCATGCCATGAATCCCTGTAATTGCAGGGTTCAAAACTAAACTTTTTGGTAAAATAAAGAAAATTTTGTCACAATTGACCTCTGTCAGCTCTGTGCCTATTGTTTTCTTTAGAAATAAAGAAAAAATTGGAAAAAAATCTTAATTTAATTTTTTGTTAAAAAAATGGGAGGTTTTATTTTTAGGCCATATCACCAAGCTCTACTATAAGTTTACACAGGTCGAAAAGTCCAACCCAGTGTTGTGTATTTCTTCCTGTGTTTGCTTCGGCATTCTACATACATGGAAGGGCAGGCTGCACCCAGATATAAGCCATGCCACTGAATGTTGGTTAATACACGCCAATAATTAAGTCTTTCTCTTTTGGGGAATAGGGAGAAACCTCATTATCTTCTTCTTGTACCAATTCAAAATAATGGATTTTCCCTTGAGTTTCTCTTCAAGGGCAGAGTAGGCTGACTCACTTTCTATAGGAGCCCCGAGTCACAGGGAACAAGCCCTCCGATTTAAATTTAGTGAGAAATTTCTGAAGGAAATCATTGAAGGTGTGAGCACAGGTTTTAATTACATGACACCCTCTCATCCTTTTTTTTTCTACTGAACTGATGTGTGACACCTGCTAACACAACAGGGTTAGGCTCAAGAGGCTCATATGATTTTCTTTTAACACTTTCTGAATTACATCATCTTCTTTTCTTCCACACTCTGTTCTGTTTTTTCCTTCCTGCTCTTCTCACCCTTCCCTGTCGAACTAGCTCAGCATTAGCTTCCCCTAAGCACCCTTCATCAGGCTGCACACACACACACACACACACACACACACACACACACACCTTCTACCGCCCCGTTGTCCTTTTTCACCCAACACACTTCACATTAGCTCCCCTTCTCTTCATTTGGCTCAGTCACTTGTTCTGTCACCTCGACACCCCCCTCGCTCCCTGAAGCCCCTCCCCCTTTTACCTGCTGACTCAGCAGCTGGTTTCAGAGCTTGTACCGTTTTGTATGTCAGGTGGGAACAGGTGATGCCGCAGGGTGCAGGGTGACCTCACTGCGTCACTTTCAGTCCGATCATGTCATGTCAAGTTTGTTTGAGACGCTGTCCCTCTTTAAGGCTCCTCTATGGCTCATATGAGCTTCATAGAAAAGGATAGACAGAAACTTTATACCACTGTAATCTCTATTTATAGGTTGTACTGAAGATTTGTTTGGTATGTTTGAAGTTGGATTAAAATAACAGTCACATATCAACTTGCTTTAGTGTTCAATTCAGCGCTGCAGTTGCAATAGTCTTTGCTCCAAATGGTATTAATCTGATGATGCTCACTTCAGAAATAATGCAAAATGAGCTTGTGGTATTCTCCCAGATTTGAACCTACAGAACAGGCCAAAAGTTTGGACACACCTTCTCATACAGTTTGGGTTTTCTTTATTTTCATGACTATTTACCGGACTGACTGACCTTCATTTCTTAAAGTAATGATGGCCACTTGTTTCACTTTAATTAGCTGATTGGTTCTTTCCATAATATGAATTTTGACAGTTGTCAGCTGTGTATTAACCTGACTCCTGCACAACACAACTTATGGTCCCAAACCCACTGATAAAGCAAGAAATTCCACTAATCAACCCTGATAAGGCCCAGCTGTGAATGAAAACCATTTCAGGTGATGATCTGTTGAAAAATGCCAAAAGTATACAAAGCAGTAATCAGAGCAAAGAGCGGCTATTTTGAAGAAACTATAATATAAAACATCTTTTCAGTAATTTCGCCTTTTTTTGTTAAGTACATAACTCCACATGTGTTCATTCATAGTTTTGATGCCTTCAGTTAGAATCTACAATGTAAATAGTCATGAAAATAAAGAAAACGCATTGAATGAGAAAGTGTGTCCAAACTTTTGGCCTGTACTGTGTCTGATAAACCTCTTCAATGATAACAACAGTAGTAGTTTTTATGAATTGAAATTCTCAGCTGTCACCAAAACAATTGTATGTCTTTTTATTCCACTCTTATCAGAGAGGTCGGCGGTATTGGCTAAAACTCAAGTCTAAATCCCTATCAGAACGGGAAAATAGTATCTGAATATCTCTTCTCCTGTTGTGCACTACGTTATCAAAGGCAACAGACACAGATGGAAGCTGAGCAGCGATACAGATAAAAACAGCTTAGTTCACAACTCTTCAACTGAAGGCATTTGACTTCACAGGAGCTGTCAGTCCCGGTCTCTCAGCATTGACTTTTCTCTTTTACCTACTGAACCCTATGAGATGTAGCCTCGATAGCGACTTTTCACGGGGGCTATTTTGAGACACAACACAGTCGTATACACACAGATGCAAACCCTCCACACACAGAAATGGATTATATAGTGTGACAGAGTAATTACTAACAAGCAAAGCGAAGAAGAGATTGTTCAATTTTCCCCCTGAGTATCAGAGTGAAATGTAAAACAGAGGGGCATAACATTCACATTAGGATTACATTATAGTCACCTCCTCTCATAAAACATTCATACTCTCTAAATATTGTATATGCTGTGAAGTTTGCCGGCACAGAAACCTGCTTTTAATAATTAATCCCTGCTTAGTTATCCTGTTATTATTGTCTCAGAGAAAACTGCCAATGAAGCTGAAAGTGCAGGTAGAAACATTGTGATGTGTTCAAAAACATTTAATCTGCATGTAGGAAGATGTCTACATATAACATCGGACAAACCCTTGATCCTAGAATCATCTAAACTGCTGAGATCGAGAAAAAAAAAAAAAAAAGGGTTTTATATGATCACTTCAACATTGGAATGTGCCAAATCTTGTCTGCTAATGCCAAACACTTCATCCTGCCATTGACTTTGGTTTGGAGTTGATGATTTATTGAAGTCTGAAGATTCAAGAAAAGAAAAAGTCAATAGCTACAGCAAAATAAGCTGTTTGGCAAAAGATTTGGCAAAATTTTCAAAGGTGCAACCCACATACTCAGCTCAACTGCTCAGCCCACAAATGCATGTTCCTAACAAATGTGGCACCATTTGAAAAGAGAAAATAAACAGACTTTCCAGCAGTATAAGATTTATTGCCAAGAAACATTGTTACAACAAATAAATAACCTCCCAAACACAAATTGATTTACTTTGTGTTAAGTTTGGATACTGTTTGGCAAAGACGAAAAATAGTAACAACCCTTTTAATTGGCCCGTGTTTTGCAAATAGAAACAATTTGAATATTTTGCTAATTAAAGAAAGATTCGGCTGTAAGAAGACCTCCTCAGAAGTGATTAAAATTTGACACTGTTTTGGGGATAGATTCTTCTCTTTCCAGTTAGCGCTAACGTTTCAAGTATAAGCTGGAGCCTTTTTACCACCACTTGATATGCTGAATCCCTGCCTGGGTGCAGTGGGGAGCCCATTAGTGCTCACAACACGCTGGAGATTTAAAGCATTGACATGGAAACTTAAAGGACATTTCTATCTAAAAATACTCAAATTTCTTCTGCAGAGACTTTATTTTTCGCTCTCTACCTGTAATGGTTCAGAAAAAGCTCAGAGTGCAAGCAGAGCTGCATCATGATATTTGATAAACTTGTTGATGCAAACCATTCACAGAAATATGCCTCCAATTATCGAAAGTAATGGGTAGTATCTAACTGCGTTGGTGCCAGAGTTGTTGTAATGTTTGGACAATTTTATAATGTTTTTTCTCTCATTTTCTGTTCATTCACTGTTGGCTAGATGGAGTTGGAGCTCTCTTAGTGGGAACGAGGAATGACATGATGTTAAATGTTTGAAATAATTCATAATCTTTTCAAGAACTTAAGCCTCTTTTTTCTTTTCTCACAAAAATGTCTAGCCATAAAATGCATGATTAAAAATCTTATGTTCATGGTAGCTTTTGCTTGGACTGGTGAACATGCCAATTATTTAATATACAACTCTTACTCCCAATATGATTGAACTCAATTGGATGTGCAAACATAGGGGTAGAGCTATGAAGAGCAAGTTTGTTTAAATTTGCTTTGAAAACTATTTTTTTGTTTTTTTAAATTGGTTCTAATAGAAATTTCTTGGCTTTTGGAGCCAGCCCCTACTGGACGCATGAGGAACTGCTCTTTTTTTCCTCCCTACTTTTCAATTTGTTTGTTTGTCGGGTTGTTTTGCACCAAAGTTAGTGTTTGTAAGTTAGGATCAGAGAGGTGAGAAATAGCATTTAGAAACGTGAAACAGCTTTAAATTGACAGTGACGTGTCTTTATGATGCACAAACACAAATGAGACAACCAGCGACAAGATTAATATCTCCTTTACCATAAATTATATCTCTCTTCTGTGAGGCAGGAGAGGTGTCAGACTGAATGAGTGACAGCATACTGAAGGAATCAGATGTTCACAGAAAATAATGTTTGTCTCTTGGGAAAAGAAGGATTAGATATTTTTGTCAGAGAAAACTTTCTGATGAGGAAGAGATAAGGCTCAGTACTTCATCCACTGAAGGAGCCAAATTCTACACCAGCAGAAAGTTCTTCCTCGGAGCCTTGAGTATGAGCCAACTTTGCAGCACAGTCAGTTAGCCAGGTAGCCAGCCAGCATAAAACAACCATTTCAGGGCAGGCTCCCAGAAGATACAGCGCTGTTTGTTTTTTCTTTTTTTATCTTGAAATCTACTCTCTAAATTACAAAGTCACAGGAGTAGAACCAGAGAAAATCTCTCTCCTCGGTCCTGGATGTCCAATAAGTTTCTCTCTGTGTGTGAGCATGTGTGTCTTAGTGTGTGTATGTGTGTGTGCGGCTCTTCTAAAGATGCCAGAGCCAATCACCAGGAGGGAATTTAGTGCCTCTCTGCTTCCTGCTCCAGTGGGCAGATAAGATTATAGCATTTAGATCCAGACGCAGACATTCTCTCACTGGGAGCCGACTAGATCTACACCTAGCAGCCTGTGGAAACTTCAGCAGCACTAAATCAACAACATGCTGCTGCCTTTTGCCTTTAATTTGAGGATCTGCTGAACCAGACCAGCAGCAGCACACACATCCCTACACCATCTGTACTCCCAGTTTGGTTTGTCGTGAGCTTACGTTGCAGCCGCGCTGACTGAGTTTGGAGTTTATTGGCTCGAGAGAGTTTGACAAAATCCCATTGTGCATGTACAGCCTCGGGCTACAGAGCTACATAAGTGATTAGGGAGTGAAGAAGTGCAGAAGTGCCAAGTTTTAATCCCTGTTAGCAGGAGAATCAATGAGTGTGTGGTTCAGAAAAGACAAACTGTGGAAACATGAGCCAGTATGCAAGTGTGAAACCGTGGTTCATTGAGCGCCAAGGCAATTTTGAATCCAAAATCCATCAAAACTTTACCAGAGCCAATAGTAAAATACACATTTTTACAACAGAGTTTAGCATGTTAACATCCTGGAATTCAGAACACTTTTCTCTTTATACCTTTTTTATTCCAAAGCATATTTTAGCTCATCAGGTTTGAGTTTGTGAAGTCTAAATCCTGGTTTATACTTTTATGTTGACCTCTGTGCTGCAGTGTCTGTAATACTCCAGCAAAACTTCTGAGGGTGGTGTCGTCCACGTGATTGTTTGATCCCCTGTTTCCAGTCCAGGCTATGTTTCTGCTAGCTGTCCCTCACAATTTAAAATTCGGATGTTAAGGAATGGGTATTAATAAGACTTTATTGATCCCAATGCCCTGCTTTGACTTTGACTTGAGTTTATAAGTAAATATATATGAAATTGGTTAATGGATTTAGATATCTCTTGACATGAATACATAATAAAATAAGTAAAAATCGCACATCAAGTGGCGTTGATCAACTGAAGTAGGCCCCCAAGCAATGCTTTGTTGTTTGAAACCTTGAGCTTGCTATAGTTCCGCTGAAGTCAGCCATAAGTCCATACTTCCATTTTTGAGTTTTAAGTATTGTTCCCAAAAAGTTATTGTGATATGTTTTCGTGACAAAAGTTGAAATTCTGCTTTTGAAACTGAAGTTAAATGGATGTATGCTAACCGCTAGCATATCAATTTAATTGCCTTTTTACATTAGCGTCGAGCTAGTGCCAGGCTGTAACATGTTGAATGTATTTACTATGAATCTCTTGTGTGAGAGTAATGCAAATTTATTTGTGTGTTCAGTTTTACAATGTCTTCAGTAAAACTTCAGGTGGGAAATCCTGAATCCGGGTTTTCTTGGTTAACTGTCGTTTATCTGCTGTAAAGAATTCATAAAAGAGCTTTAGGAATAAAGACTAATGATCTCAGTGGATTCACTGGTTTCTTATCGATTCTTCACGGAAACTGTTTCTCGATTCCCATCCTTGGCAATGTTATATTGTAGGTTACACGTGTTGCTTATTAGCATATTGCAACTACATGGAAGAACAGAGAGGAGACGCCCTAGGAGATCAAACATTGGCATGCAGACTGTTTCGATATGTAGTTACATTTTTGGAAAAGATGCACATTGACTACGCGTTTGGGTTTATGCATGAACACACGTACTATCAGGATCTATGGTGTGGGACACGCAGATCCAACACAGAAGAACAAACCAACTCTAAAACTTGTGGTGGATTTGACGAGTGATTCAAGTCTTAAGATGTTTCTATAAGTCCTTCTATTCTGGCTCCCATCAACTTATCAAGTTGACACTTTAAGACTGCGACGATGTCTACTACCCTCGAGATGTGATTTATGTGTCACTCCAGTTTTGCTTTGTTGACCCCAGCTCGTGCATGACATCACCACTACATCAGCCCTTCCTTGGTTAATTTTGCTACAGTAATTTGCCCTGAAGATTGTGCCTGAAGATACTGAGCACAGATTCCTCTTTTAGGCTGCATGTCAAACCCTGTCAGTGTAAAGTGACGCATCATCACCGTATGTCTTTGGTTGAGTCCTGGCCGTGCTAGAACCTGATGATCTGCCTACCTGATATAGGCCTAATTCTATCAGCCACAGGCCGGGCTGTAATCTCATTATCTGTTGTTAACAGAGTTGGGGTTGGGTGGGGGCTCGGCAGTGATGGGGATCTCCGCTGGGCAGATTACCTCTACATTATCCACTCAGAATAGGACATTATCACCTATCAAAAGCCAGAGGTGTCAATTGATCCAATCACATCTTCCCTCTAGTGTTGCGGGCCACTCCCATCGCCAGTTAATTACAGGGAAGATGAGGCCGTTTCCCTCAGCGGGCCGAGCCGGAGCGGTCTGCTGGACTGTGACTGTACTGCATGATGTGAAAGTGTGCAGAGACATGTTTAGTGTGAGGATGGAGGTTTGACCTTTGTGAGTCATTTGACTTTCTGCTCAGTCACCTCCAGATGAAAACAGCAGCTGCCACGACATGTGAACACAAACGTACACATTTCCTGTTCCTTCCTGCATGACAGTCTTTACAAAGACAGGCTTCACTGTCACAGGCCTTTTACCTTTAGCTTTAGGTGTTATGAATTTGTTATATATTCACAAATTGTATTGCAGAAATGTCCTCAAACATGTTGTGCTGGTACAAACTCAGTAACAGAATGCATTATAGAAGATTCCAGCTCCCCCCTGTGAGCTCAACTCCACCATCTGCCTTTACTGAGCACACCAAGTTGTGAGAGCACATCCAACATGAACAGACTCTAGGAAATGTCAGGACCTGAACGTCTGGAAATGTAATGGAGGGGAAAGGGGGCTTTAATGACAGTTACTAAGTCATCAGAACCAATTTCCTTTTTTCATATTTTGTACAAATAAGGTTCCAAATCTTTGAGATGCTTCAAGTAGAATTCAAGTCTTTTAGAAAGGCATCAAAGTTACCTTGTGTTATACCACATTATATAACCATTTTGAGGATTATTTCTGGCTTTTTAATGACTCTATTCAAACGATAGGACTGTGGATAGAGTAGAAAAGGAAGGGAGGGCAAAAGTGTTAGAAATGCTGAACTTAACCCAGCTTCAAGTTTTCAAGCCTTTAGCTTCTTTGCTGACAGCCAGAGTGCCCCCATATGGGTACAGCTCATAAGTGTAATAACTCAGGAAATAACAAATTATTGGGATTTTTGAACAAGGGTATATTGTTATTTAAAAGTCAGCTCTTTTTGTGTGGTTTATTTGTGTTATCTGGTCTTTCTGCAGCCAGCCTCAAGCAGGATCTCAGAGATTTGCAGTTTTTATGACATCCACATGGGTTTCGTAGTTTGACACCAAAGGTTACCACTCTGTTAGAACCTGTCCAGTCTGGTGCAGAGTGCAAGATAAACACTGGTAGTTTATACCGCCTGTGTTCTCACATCCTGGGCCCATATGCACATGCATCCAGTCATTAAACAAACAGGACCATTAGTTTTAATATACTGTAATGGAATGGTCCATTTGAGCACAGCATTAGTCACATGTACGACTGCAAATAATTGGCCAATGAACTAATTGCACCAAGAAAGCGAAGCAGGTGCAGAACGTCACATGTCATATGAGAACTTCCTGGAAAACTCCAATCCACCAATTTGAATTGCGCCTTCTACACAAAAACAACAATAAACATAGTGAGTGGTAACAGTTTTCCCGGGATACGATGAAGAAAAAAACGTTTTTCAGTAGAGGAAATGGACATTTTGTAACGAGAATACAGAATAAACAAACAGCTGTTATTAGCTCATATGTTTGATTCCTAAAAGTATCCATTGTTTTTGCAATTTTTTGTCTTGGAGGGTAACACACACAATATCCGCCTGTAGACAGCCGAACAGGTGCAGTAATCCTGCCGTTATTGTGTGTAATGGGGTCTTAACTTGTCTCATGCACACTAGTTTATATCTATTTATTAGTTTATTTATTTTGCCATTAGTGCAAACAGCCTGTTTTTATCACTAATGGCTTGGCGTGCATGTGACCCTGGAGTACAGTTAGAAGTTAAACCCATCCTGTAGAACAACGAAGCCACTTTTTTAACTATCCTTTGAATTTCTGCAGCCAATAGTTGTCACAGTTAACTGTGCAGCTCCTCTTAGCTGAAAAAAAGAGTGAAAGAAATATTTTAAAACAACAAATTTTACTTACTTAACTGCTAAATATGATGGCAAACATGTTTGTGAAGTTTCTCAATTTTCCAGGTCATCGTGATTCAAAGCCTCCAGTAATCCAGTGAACTTTTGGATTCAACTTTGAATCACTGAGATAATTATTTTGGGGATCACAAAGTGAGCAGAGTGAATAATGGGTTAATGAAGTAAAAACCACTTAAAAAACACACATTGATGCACATAAAATCAATTTCTAAGATGAGTTGATGATCTTGCTCGTAATTCATTCACATTCAGCTCCTAAAATGAACAACGTTACTCATTTCAAGTGTGTGTCTTCCCCCCCAAATGAATTATGCGGATGTGACACATTGTTATCATCAAAATATCTCTTTAAAGCCTCTTAAAGGATTGGATGTGACGGAGAGCTCCCCACAGGACCGATGATGAATCTGATCCCACCAAATGTTGTGATGAGCTATGAACAGCGAGCCAGATCCCTTCATTATTGATCAGCTGTGTCTTGCCAATTGGCTCCTCATCCAATTTGCAACCACAAAACAAAATACAATCAATCATGATGCTTTTTTTCTGCCAGCAGATGGAACAAATGCCCAAACATTCATGCGATGTGAAAGAAGTTTTTGAAGGAATGTTCGGTTTCTTGTGCCCGTCACGCTGAGACACTGGAATAAACAGAAACAATAAACAGAACAGGCATGTGCAGAAATAGCCTCAGAGGTTTAAATTCTTTGTTGCTTTTATTTGCAACAGATTGTAGTAGCTGGAAACTGGAGATGAGATGAGCTAAAAATAGCCAGAAACCCACAAACAAGGCTGGAATAAAAAGAAACATCCTTCATGTACTCCCACTTCTGGGCATTTTATCACCAATTCAGATACTGGAATATTTTATCTGAGTACTCCACCTGTCGAATAATCTGCATCTTATTGTTATGCCACCTAGCTCTGGTGCACAAAGTGTATTTAAGTGGCTGCAGTGCAGGACACAGTGTACTCTGCTAACTACCCGTTAAATGCCTCCTCCCTGTTGAGTATTTTTGGTTAAATGTCAGCTTTAGTACCGACCATCCTATAGGTGCAGTGTGGCAGAACGGACAGAAATAGCAACTAAGGTCAATGTGGCATAAAATTGACATCGGATTGCTTAATGTGGGAACAGTAATGAGATGACCTTTCTGAGCCGCAGCTCCAACCACTGAAATGAAGCACACATGGAGCGTAGAGTCCAGACACAGAATCAGACCTTTTTAAAACAGCAGCGAGGAGATTTTCAGGACACTTGAATAAATTTTTAGATTGGCCTACATTAGTTTCATTTAGATGCAGCATGTTGCCACTTGTCCTTATTTCTGGTCACAAAACATGCTCTCTCATAATGGCTGACCTGTTTGTGCATGCCCTGTGAGCGCGTGCAGCTGCACGGGAGCGGAGCAGATAAACGACAGGCTTTTAAAAAGCTCCCTCTATCTGGTTTCATGTCCTGTGGCGTTCATGAGAAATAGTGCGTTACAAAGCGGGCGCTGAACACACCTGGCTGCCAAACATGCACGGATGGATGCCCTTACATTCGCTTATTTGTTTTTTTTTAGCACTTTTTGAAGTTGTGTGCAATTCCCACCTTTGATATTTTAATGTTGCATGACAGCCTGGTGTCTTTTTGGCACAGTTGTAAAAAGAAAAAAGACTAATCGTCATTTCATCATGGTTCATAAAGGATGAAACTGAACAAATTTGACTCACATTAACTCTTGGATACTATGAATAAGAGCATGGGTGTAAATACCATACATGGTGGATGTAAATTCAGAGAAAATCACTCCAGTCAGAGAAATTCTCCTGCCTCCCTTTGTCATCCTCTCTGGATCTTTATAAAACCAGCTGTGTCACTAAATCACTAGATATGAGCAGACGTTTAGGAGGACAGTAAAATTTTAAGTGCTCGAACACATTTAGCTGACACAGAATAGCATCAGAATTCATCTGGAGTCTTGTCTTCATTGTCCTCACAAATGTAAGTCAGCTTCATGATATATTGTTTTCATATACATTCACTTACACAGCTGTATGTCAGTATCACTGCAATCTCATTTTTGTGCTTATTTTTAACGTTGTTTATTACGTCACTTGGCATGCACTTGGGCTAAATAATTAGGTTTTCTTTTTGGGTTTCAAACCGGACAGTTAATCCAAGCAGGGTTGTGTCAGCAGGGAAGACATCAAGAACAATGTCTGATGAAGCTTCACATGTAAAAAGTCCCCTGAGCTCCAGCATTTACACCTTTTTGCCGCTATTGTGCCCAAAGCTGGCTGGGCTTCAGTCAAACTTCTCCCACCATTATGCCTCCTTGACATTTCCACTGATGATGAGTCATAACAGTCCTGCTTCAGACAGGAAGTGCCTGGAGGCGTCCTGATTTTAAATTGGTCTGAGGCTCTAAGGTATTTTAATTGAAATCATGGTTCATATTGATATTTTATCAAATTTGCAATAATACTTATTATCAATGCTGTGTCACTGCATCACGAAAATGTAGTTAACTGGGGCTCAAGAAATGCAACTGGTGGGGGATTTGTTGTTGTCCCCCAGTTGGAAGGTTTGAGGTTTGAACCCAGTTTGATCCCAATTCCTTCAAGTGCTGGTCCCCAAACATAGACTGTAAAAAAAAATAAACGTCATATTGCTTGGCTCCAAGTGAGGTCACCACAAAAACTGCTCCCCCTGGTGATTTGCTGCTGTACAGGTCAAAAAACTCTGTTTACCCCATTCAATCAAATGAGGCTGTGTCCAAACTTAAACCAAAAATAAAACACCTCATTAACATGGTGGATATTTTAGCTTCAAAACTGTACAATGGTAGAAGGAAGTGCAATGCTGTCCATTATATAGTTTGTACTTAGTCTGTGGTCCCATGTCTGCATGAATGGGAAGGGTTGTGTCTTGAAGGGCATTTGATGTAAAACTGTGCCAAATCAACATTCATAGGATGCAGATCTGAAATGAGTCATCTGCTGTGCTGACCCCTGAAAAGGGAAAAAAGTCAAAAGAAGAAGAAGAAAATGTGGTTTTGAATTTAACTGTAAGGAAATAAACTTTACAAAACTTACTGTTTTAGGTTGGCACCTCTGATTAAAAACAATATTCCATTCTCACAACTACCCCACATTACAAAAACAGACACAAATGAATACTGCAACTAATTAAAAAAACCTGAAAAATTAAAAACCAACATTTTCAAAAGATAAAAACTTAACTTACTAGACAATTTGAATAGTCAAATTGAAATAAAAATATAAACCAAATGACTAAACTAATAAGCTTGCTTCATACTTCCTCTCATTATAAGCAAATCAGATTTGTCTGCTGATTCAAAAACAGACTCTCACAGTTGTTAAATGTTCATTGACTCTTTTACTCCTGAGAGTACACAATCAATTTTGATTTTTGAATTAAATAACTGAAAAAATCGACTCAAACATATTTTACCACAAGAAAAAAACTACACTGATGGAAACCATGCTTGAAAATTTATTCTGCATTTCTAGTGTGTCCTGTATGCCATTTGTGAAGATTTAGGCAGGATTGATTGCCTACAATACCAGCAGCTGGTCACTAGAGGGAGCTCTAAGAATAATAGCTTCACAGCCTGTGTATGCTTATAGTGTCCGTTCAATTTTGTTGTCACCCCCTGGAGTAAAATTTGGCATCACTAAAGCAGTCAGATGTTGAACCTATGCTTTAGAAATCCTAACAGTGAGACTCTTGTTGGCTTGAAAAAAATAAGAATAAAAAAAATCACAAAAAGAGAAGAACTTGACTCTGTCTTTCAGTGATATTTAGACTTCATGCCAACACATTCCCTTCTCAGTTGGTTCAGCACAGCAGGAACAATTCAGCTCAGACCTCCCACTGTGGTTTGGTCAGCTTTAAGGCATGAACACTTCACGATGCTAATCATCAAGAGCATAAGAGCCGTGTTTCTGCACTGACAGCAAACACAGCCAAAAAAAGCTCCCTGCTCAGAGAGGTCAATTTAGTTTGTGTTTGTAGGTGTGTGTGTACAAAATTAGTGGCAGCCTCAGTAGAAAGTCTATAAAAATCATAAAGCCCACACGCCTTTCACAATAACCCTTTAAAACCTTCCTACTTTGGCTCTGCAAACAGAACATTGTGAAACGTTACACAACAGAACCAAATTCATACATTATAGCAACAAAAATAGATTTCAGCCAACAAAGCCAAGATCATTCCTCCTTTCAAATCTATTCTGTCCTCTCGAGACTGAATCCGATGAGCGGCAGAAACTGGGGTACTGTTCTAGTTGTGAAAGTTTCTTTGTTATTTTTAACACAACATCCACTGCATTTAATTTCCACAAATTTGCTAAATCCGTCTGCCAGCTGCTCACAAAGACGGTCCCTCTGATCGTGTTTGTGTGAAGCCAGGACTGAACATTGATTTGTTTGTTAGGCTGGATGAAACGCCACCTCTCCATTTCAGTCAAGTGTCGACTCCTCCACGTAAACAGAAGGTCTGAGCTCTCCAACAGCTTACATGAGCAGCCTATAGAAAGCAGAGCGCGGTGAAATGACTGAGGGTCATTGACATCATATACCAGCTTATTAATTTCAGAGACGTGTTATTGGTGTTCTGATGTACGTCATTTATTTCCTGCATACATAAGTGTACTTATGTATTCTGAGGTGTATCAATACAGGTAACCACAAAATTAGGTCAAGTGCTCTGAAATCTTCCTCCATCACCAAACCATAAAACCAACCTACATCAACACACTCAGTGTTTTGTTTTCTCATATGTTCAAAGAAAACAAGAGGAAGAAAGTATGATGGTTTTATTGTAGTTAATCTTATAATAACTTTTGCTGATGTCAATGTAAAACTAATTAGCAACCTTTGATCTAAAAATATGGAGCCTATGCAGAAGTGTTAAAACCTCCTGTTCCTTGAGTGTTCATGTGAGGCTGACTATAAAAACACATGGAACTGAGTCAAATATGCTGATTTTATGGCATTTGATATTAAACTCCACAGTTTTGCCCATGTAAGGCCACATAATAACTGACTAGGCCAAAGGTTCACTCCTTTACTTTATCCAAACTGAAACCAAACTTGGTTTAGTTCAACACCAATATGACCGCTGTCGACAACAGGCCCCATAACTCTGTATCAGAAACAAACAGATGACATCGTAGAGGTTATGTCCATTAATTAAACTAATTGTGCTCCATACCTAATGCAAAACTTACTCCATCTATCAAACGTTTTGTCGTTCACCATTCTGTTCTGTAACCCAACTTCACCCTGACTCACATACTCATCACAGCATTGTGTCCTTCTCCACCTTCTGCAGTTTGTCTTTTCTGTACGTGTCTGATAATTTGTTAATAATGTTATTTTATTTCTTGTTTTATATTCTCTTAGGTAGACCTTGCAAATTTAGCTGGACATTTCATTTAGTCTTATGTTGCCTGTTAGACATCTTGTCCAAGGTTGATATGAATTGTTGATAGATAGCTCTGGCTCTAGCTTTGGTCTGTGACCTGTTGGAACCTTTACCTATAGTTACACGCTCTACCAACACTCACACACTTTGATAGTTCATTTCTCTAAAGTCTGACGACAGCTGTGGGTTGAGACAGTCGTGTCAGTCATAGTTGATGGCCAATAATAAACGGGTGTTGAGATAACTCAACCTCTGTATAGGCATAGCCAGTGAATTTTATAAATGTCCAATATCCCCGAATATTGAGGCTCACTCTTTGGGGAGAGACCAGAGCTGTAAACTTTATCTGTGACCTGAATAAATGCTCAACGTGATTCTTCATGTGCTGGTCCTTGACATCATATCTGTTATGACTGAACTCACCCTTTGAAGTGTTTCACTGTTTCATTAACACAATTTAAAGCTTAAACACTTTTCAAAAGTCACTAAAATATATTCAGTGACTGGTTGACTACTACTCTAATGTGTTTCTAACACAGCAGAATAATGTTTGTCAACATTTCAGGCAGTCTCTGAAATGATTTCTGTTCGTGTCCTACCAAAATGACTTACTACATGGCAAAAAGTAACTCAATTTGTTGCCATGTTCTCTCTGTTCTTCATTGTGCTGCCTCTGATGAAACTGCCCCTCTTGTTAACACACATTTCATGATGCATGTAATGACCAGCGCGGGGCCAGTCATGCTTGAGCACAGCACGTATGAATGGCCAATTTTTTAGTGTTGAATGGTGGTCTTCTCTGGCACAAAACTAAAAAAATGTTTGTCATATATACTTAAATGTTTGCCTTAAATCTGATTATGTGTGGAAACAATAGATAACAGGTCACTCTAACTTTAATCTAACACAAAAAAGGCTAAAACTCAAACAGGCATTTGATTAATCCAAGTAGAAAGGCATAGCTGGCTAAACATACGGGACTTTAAAATCATTGGCAACTTTATTTCTTTCTCGCCAAATCTTGCTCCAGATGTTGTCGGTCCATTGTCTCTTACGTTGTTGATCATAAAGTTTAAGCAGAATATCTGAGCAGACTGATAAGAGCAATCATACAGTTAAACACCCCTAAAATCTATTCAATTGAGATGTATAGTTTCAGTTTCTCCAGTGTAAGATAAACTACTTTTCCAGTCTCATGTGCTGCAAAGATGAGAGTGATCATTCACAATACAAAAAGGTTTTCTTTGAGACATAATCATTAAATGTAAAATGTAATCAAACTGCTTCTTCTCTGTGTTTTCATGTTTTGGAAATTAAGCAACTCATTGATTCGTAACATTTAAGTTTATTGATTTATCTCAGCAAAACGGATGACTGCAAGGAGCGTAAATAAACTAATTTAATAAAATACCCAATCTTTTATCATTTCCGTCCTTTGCACAACCCTCATCATTCATTTTTTTTTTTTTTTTAATCTCTATGGGACATACAGGTACAAGTACAGGAGGGGGTTACTCACTCAGATTAAATTTAACATGGATGTTTGATTGCGTCAGACAAAGGTTGAGAGTTTGACCAAACATGTTGTGATCATTACAGTGAGGGCCGTGCATGGAAATGATCCCTCATTACTGTGTTCTCATTCAGGATGATTCTCCCCGCTCCTCTGCTCCTGCTCTCCCTTCATTTATCTCTCTCTGCTGCTCTGACTGTTTTCTTTGGAGGGAATAAAAATGGGTCATATTTCTCCTCCTCCTTCTTCTCCTCCTCCTCGACTGTGGCTTATATGGTATAAATAGAAATAAAGGGGTGAATTAATACAGTGCTGGTGGACGTATGGATGGCAGCAGAGCCGCGGTCATTAACACGCACAAGCTCGTACAGTGCAACTGGTGCACAGCTCACCGAGACTCTTGAAGCGTATCTCACCCCTCACGGTGCATCTTATCCACCATTGTGTTCTCTGTTTTTTTTTTTCACACGGGCCGCATCTCACAGCTGCTTTTCTTCCCTCTACGTCTTTATCTAACATTTCAGGGGGTTTCAGCGTGGACTACCTGCCGCCACAGCTCAATAGTTCTGTCAGGTTCACCTTTTAAATGTGGGAAGATGTCAAAGCCTCCCTCTGCTCACACACACAAAGATAAGATACAAACAAACTGTAGGCTTCAGAATACAACAGAACAAGCAACAGTACAATAAAAACACTCCTGAGTCCAATGATGGGCTGACATTATGACCAGGCCGATTCTTGATATAGAAAAAAAGACTCTATCCAGATTATATCAGCTGATATTTCGTCAAAGGAGTCATTATCAAATCCTTAATATGTACTGAGGCATTTAAAAATAAACCAGCCTCTGTTCTTTGCTGAATAAATACATAATAATGCCTCTAAATTAGCATCCAAGTATTTATTGAATTTCTGATTGTTTTTTAATTCCAGCACTGCCTGCAGTGGGCAAATACTGCCTGAAAATATCTGCACAGCTTCTTTCTGGGTTCATAACTTGACACGTCCTTCTTAATATGCGTCATAACTTGAGTAAAATCTCATCCTGAAAGATTCAATGCATGAAAGAAGGATGGAGGGAGGGAAGACTGTAACCGGCGGTAACCATGGGAATCACAAACATTTTAAGAGCTGAATTGTCATTTTGATGGACGCAACTGGTGTTACTGGTATTTTCAACAGACAAAGGCAAAGAGCGCTTAAATATGAATGTCAGAGTTCGTATGTGGCAATGGTCACTTACGAGGGACTTGCGATAAACTTTAATATCGAAAATTCATAAAAACCACCTCATGAGAGCATGAAATTGTTTAAATTTTAATTTAAATCTAAATTTTGGTGTTTCCAAAACCATGTTTTTGTTGCAATGTTTAGGTTTTACACTTTTTTCAGGTGTAACAGAAACGCAGCTGTTATGACAGCGTACATTATTCCCCAACTGCTGAATTTTTAAAATAATATTTTGCATTCAAAGGAGAGCAGAGGTTTGCAAACATGCTTTCCAGTGATTTTTCTGACTATTGCATCAAGCTTCTGATAAATATAAACAAGAGAGGCAAGAAAGAGCTTTTACGCTCGCTTTTTTTTTTTTACACTTAAAGTTGTTATCTCTATCAAGGATGCTATTCAGTATTCGATGCATTCAAGTTCGCTAATAAAAGCAAAATTTCCATCAGCTCTGTGAATCTGCTGCTCCTGCCTCTATTGGATTTCCTCAGGATTAAATGGGCTGCATCAAAAAACAACCATCAACCCCAACACTAACATGTTCCTTTAATATGCAGATGACATGGATTTTTTGTGTTTACATTGGCACAGAAGCATTAACGTGTACACATCTGTCTGCATTTAAACAGTATCATATCTTTATCATGGTCAGCATGCAGCCGAGTAAATGACCTCTGTGTTTTTTCTCTGGGAACCAGATGCTGCTGTGGAAGGATTAGGCGATTAGAAAGACAACGCTGTGAGATTGGCCAGCAGGCCTCATCAGATAAAACATGTTTAGAGCAAACAAAAGCCCAGCTCCGCGGTGTCGGAACATCACCAGACCACTTTGATCTGCTACAAGAATCCCCCTCACATCTTCGGCTGCCTGTCTCCCAATCAAAGCCTCGGCAGATGAGGGGGCTTGTTTCTCAGGACTGCCCCGGCTATTCTCAGATTAATTACTTGACAACCCCTCAGAGGGCTCAAAGGCTCTGCAGGCCCTGCAGGTTTCAGCATTTAACAAACCTCTGACATGGTGCACATGTTGTAGCCTCTCTGCTCTGGTGAACAATGCGTAACATTTTGTATTTGTGTAACAAGATCCAATTAGCTGGTGCTAATAAGGTTGCAGCCCTCAAAATTTTATTTTTTCACATCTGCTATCGTTTTCCTTTGTGCCTCAGTCATATTTTCATTGGGGCCGAACGATTTGCAAAAGTAATCTAATTGCAATTATTTTCCTCTATATTGAAATTGTCAATGTCAATGTCAGCTTTATTTATATACAGCACATTTAAAAAAAAAAGCCAGCCAAAGTTCTTTACAGTGCAAAGAGACAACAAAAACAGTAAAGGCCAATACAGCAATAAAAGAATAGAAGCTAAATAAGCATGAAAGCATAAAGAATATCATAAAACAACATTACACATTACACATTACACATTACACATTACACGACTTAAAAGACCGAATAAAAGTGGCTACATTCTGCCAAAAAACAAATTGTGATCTATTGTGTAATTACATATAGGTTCCTCATCTCATGTGTTCATAACAATTGGTATATTGAAACATATATAGACACAGACATACATACATAGACATATATCTTATTATTCTTGTTTATTCTGGAAGAAGAAGAAAAAACATGAAGAAAGTTGGAATTGAAAAAAAAGACAATAGACAAAAAAGTTCTGTTTGCATAAACAGAAACATCTCAAAAATTAGAATATCACTAAAAAGTTTAACATTTTTGTTCACTCAAAAAGTGAAACTCAGATATTATATAGACTCATTATAAATAGAGTTAACTATTATGGACCTTTATCACTTGAAATGTTGATGATTATGGCTAACAGATGGTGTAAACCCAAAATTCAGTGTCCCAGAAAATTAGAATATTACGTAACATCAATAAAGAAGGGATATTGTAAATAGAAATTTCAGGCCCCTGAAAAGTTTTGCAACTGGCAACTTTCCAAGGTTATCCACAATTTTTTGCCCTTTTTCACCACATACATTATTGATCTTGCGAAGGTATTTTCAACAATTTGGCTTTTTGGCTGGGCACGGCTGAGTAAAGGTTGAGTAGAGCATAAAAAATCAGCACAAAATTGTTTCTGGTATTCTGACACATTCCAGGTTAAAGAAATATTGCACTGTCTGCAATTTGAATAATGAAGCAGGTCATATTAAGATTAAATCTAATTTGTAATTTATGGCCTAGCCCTAGTTCTCACATGTATTGAGCAGTGACGGTCGGACTAGTCCTCTTTCGTGTGAGAGAGTCCGCCGTTTGCGAGGGCCAAAGCCATGATTAGATTTGTTTGTGAAGGACAAATTCTAAAAAAGCGAGTCGATTCAATAAAGAGAGTTTGCACAGTGGGTGTAAACTTGTTATTCAATTTGGCAGCATCAGGTAAACTGATGGACAGCAGTGGATGGAGTCCACCCAGCCTCCGCTGAATAACATCCATTATCGTCCACAGCCTACTGTAAATTACCCCTCAGGAGACCAGGGCTGGATTCACACACTTACCATGTAATTTTCTTCATCCCATCCTAACAAAATTACACACAAATAAACCGATAACTACGTGCTTCAGTGTTTATGCATGTTTGTGTTTGTCCTGCAGCTCGCCGTAGGAGGAAATTAGGCAGTTCTTTGAGCAGAGCCTGATCAGATTTACAGTGGTGAGAGGGGATAAGACACATGGGAAATCTAGTCGACTGCTCCCATCAACAGAAGTGACTGGTGGCTAAGGAACTGCAAATAGTTTCACTACGGCTCTGTAATAATGCTCTTAGCACATCAGCCTCACATTATGTTTATGGAAGTCATTTTAATGTTTGCATATTTCATTCAAAAAGGCTCCGACAGGGAAACCAGAATGCATAATTCATCACAATGCAGCTTCAGTTAGATTTACTGCGGCTATTATCAAGCTGAAAAATGACTTATGAGGTGATTTTCTGCTGATTCATGAGAAGCTCTGCACATATAGCTCGA
Source organism: Thalassoma bifasciatum (assembly GCA_008086565.1). NCBI lineage: Eukaryota > Metazoa > Chordata > Actinopteri > Labriformes > Labridae > Thalassoma > Thalassoma bifasciatum. The sequence goes on along the minus strand of RPOG01000722.1, from coordinate 101,246 downwards.
CTGTAAAAGCGTCAAAGTTGACCAGACGCTTTGTTTATGTGAACCAAATATAAATTTGTTGTAAACATCCTCATTTTTGGGACCTGTTTGGTGGCTCTGATGTGTGGAACACCAATGCTGACTGAGGCTTTTCTGGCTGAGATCAAGACAGACTGTGTACTGCATTATTTAAGTGTAAGTGCCTTCTCTCACTCAAAATATTTTTTGATTTCAGACACTGGAGAATATTAAGAATGCTGTTTCATTTTTCAAAACTTTTGACGCTCCACTAGTCATGCACTTGGAGATGAAAAGCAAAGAACCTTTTAAAGCCTTCAGCTTCCTGAAACTGTTTTTTTGTTTCTTGTTAAGTTTAGTCTTTGTGGTCGACCGTGTCCAGTTAAAGTTTTCTTCCGTCTCGGTGCTGTGAAATGTGCGTGTGTCCTTGTCAACGTTTGGAGGTGCTGAGACAGACCATAATGATCTGGCACGAGTCCAAGACACCACCTCACATGAGGAGACGAGGCTCAGCTACTGATACCGTAGATTAGAAGTGGTTGTTCCTTCACTTTATCTCGTCCCTTAACAACCTGAGCTCCTTGAGCCGCTCACTGTAGCACAGTGGGGAAATGTTCCTGTTTAACCTCTGTTTGTCCTGAGGTACAGTCCTGAAAACCAAACTAGAACTGCTCATATGACTGACGTACCATGTCCTATAATGTGAAAGCTGCTTTTGTACACACCCCAGTTTGGATGATCCAATGATACATTGATCAACCTCATTCCTTTTAATTGATAATGAGTCCAATAAACCCTTTATGGTGACTCCTTTGTCTGCTTTAGACCCTGTAGCATAGTCCAACCTCAAATTTTGTCTGCAAAAAAACAAGACCACACACTCACACCTGGGATCATGTTACCTTAACGACCAACAGGAAGTAGGTCAACGACTCTGCTTATGACCCCATGTGACAACAACTGATGATTCTTCAAGCCTCGTATTTTCTATTCCTGTCAATGGTACATTCTTTTTGTGACCAAAGAAAGACCAGCTTTATCTTTTCTTACTTTCTTGAAGCTAAATTCAGATCTTGAAAGGAGTGGTTTTTATCATGGATAATTTGCATAAAAAAATTAATCAGCAAATGTGACAAAAAAATTAAGAAAGTGGTTTAGTACTCAAAATGCGCTCCTCTATTGTTGTTTTTAATGGCATTTCAAAGAGGTTTCAACTCCAGATATGACAGGATTCCACTTCACAATAACCATAACCGAAGAAAATTCACAGCAATTATGTTTTCACAATATTTATTGAAAACAACACGCTCAGATAAATTAATGAAAGGCGTAAAAAGACATGTCAGAAGCAAAAGTGGATGACATGTTGATTAAAAGCAAAAATGACTTACTTTCATTCCACTCATCTTCTCTTTTTGGCACCACATTTTCCAGGACCGCCATATTTTTTTAAAATCTGAAACATCCCCAAACAGACAAGGAAACTTATCAACCTTTAGAGAACTGTATGTTCATTCATCATTTCTGATAGGATTTTTTTGCTGCAAACAGAGTCATACATAATGGAAAAAGCAACCTAAATAATTAGTTACTGAGTTTTCTAATGTTGCTGCTGCTTCTCGAATCACTTTGCTTATGTCCAACAGAACATATTTATAGTTTAGATTGTTTATGCTTTTTCACAACACATTGTGTCTTCATACAAAATCATTAATTAGGACCATAATCAATTAAAGAACTGTCAGTAATGCCTCACATACTGTGAAATATGAACACTTCACTCTCTGTGGGTCACCCTGTCTTCACACCTAAATCCCTCTCAAGGCTTGATTAAGGTGATCAGAGAACTTGTATTATGTTACCCAAAAAGACTTGCCACTTAATCATTCTCTCCTTGTCTCTGTTTAAAACTTTACCACCTCCTTTCTCTCCTCTCTGCTGCTGTTGATGACACAAGGTCACAGGAGGTCAGTAAGCCCCGCCCACAAACATAATTGAATCTTTTTGACCATGACCTGTCATGGTTTTAAGTATTTGGAGTGTATGGGTCCCTCTCTTCTATTAGTGAGCTCTTGAGTTGAGTTAAGCAGGTCAATGTGACCTTCACGTGACTCTCTTTGGTTTAACATCACTCAGTCAGCTCCTGCTCAGACCTCTGAGTCCAAGGCAGTTAAATATGCCTGCACTCAAATGGTTTAAAAAAGTAGGTCACTGATCGATGAAGAGGACACAATCATGCATTCAGATCAGGATGATCACACAAGTTAATGTTGGACTCTTACCTGTTGTTTATCAGCTGAAGCCAAGTGACTGAAAATATGACAGACAAAGGAAGAGGTGGGCAAAGGGTTTTGGTGGTAAACACTATCAGAGTCAGCACCACCAGGTTAGTGTTTACATATCTGTGCCTTGCCTGCTCACTATGTCTTATTTGTAGTAAAAATTGTCTTATTGTTCTTAATTTGAGCCACATTCACCAGACCAGGTCATAAAAATGTCTTATTTTAAGTTTTTTTTAAGGCAAAAATGAGGTGTAAATTGCTTGTAACAAGTCAAAAAAATCTGCCAATTGGATAAGACGAATTCGCCCGGGAAGTGTCTTGAAATTAGAAAGATGTTTTAAAACAAGAATCTTTTATCTTATCCCATTGGCAGATTTTTTTTTACTTGTTACAAGCAATTGATGTCTCATTTTTGTCTTTAAAAACCTTGAAACGAGACATTTTCATGACCTTGTCTAGTAAATGTGGCTCAAATCAAGAATAGTAAGACAAATTTGACTAAAAATAAGACATAATGACTTGCTTAGATTTCAGTTTTTGCAGTGCAAAAAGAAAGTGATCACTTCCTGAAGAGTCTCACCTCTCCTCAGAAAGACATTTTCAACAAAGGTTTGGCTTGTATGGTGTTTCCAATGTCTCTGCAGCCAAATACTTGTAGAACCTTGAAGAACTGTGTTTTTATCACTTCTATATTGACTATATTTCTCATGGCTGGAAGTTGACTCTTGATGTCGACTAGCACCAGAATAACAGGCAGGTGGCGTTTCATTCTTTAGTCAGTAAAAGGTGCGGATCCTTAGTTGGCAATTCAGTTATCGTGTCTGGAAATGCAGGTGTGCGACATAAGCGGCTCCAGTGTGAAAGTGCTCGACAACTTTTAAGTCTTTCTCTCTTTGTATGTCAGTGTCGTTGTCTCTTTAGGGCACATGCACTGCCAAAAAAGACCACAAATTATTTTTATCATGTCTTCCTGTTTACTTGGCCCCAGGCTCTCTCCTCTGTGTTTTTACTCTCTGGCACTTATAAGATGGATGCTAATTTTAGTGTCTTTGTAGTATTACCCGAATCTACCATCGCTGTAGTAGCGTTCCCTGTCTCTACCTCCCGTACTGTAGCTGAAGAGTTGCTTTTGGCAGTGTCTGATTGTTGTAAGGGTTTGGGCTAATCCAATAAGAGGGCCCTGTTTGTAGACAAGACACTGTTAAGTTGTCAGCAAGCCATGCTGCTTAAGAAATAAGAAAGCCTTCAGATGCTTGAGTGAGTCAGCAGTACACCCAATGAATAGAGCCCACAGAAAATTTGTTTTGCATTAGTTAGACTCTCTGATGGCCTGATTTAAACAGAATTAGACATGAAATACTTAAAAAAAATGTGCAGTAATGTGTCCCACTGAGCATTAAATGCCCTTTTTTTGGATGAAAGATACATTTCATTACACCTGAGACACTTTATAAGATATATAGACTCACCTTCAGCTCTACCTGTTCGAACATTTTCTTTTTCGCAAACCCAAGATGGAAAATAATTCAATGTGCACTCCAGCTTAAAGTGATTTTTCAACAACTTTTTCCAACTTCTCAAAAGTAGTTCAAGTTTCATATTTCTGTTCACCAATTTTCTTCTTCTTTTTTTTTCCCTCATCGATTATTTTGACTTTCAACTCGGAGCTGTCTGTTTGTTGAACAACAGCTGCCGTGCCAGCAGGCTCCTCTCCCCCAGTGTGACAGCACTTGTCTGTCACGATGGTAGTGCATTCCTATTTTTTTCCCCCTGCAATGAAGCACAACACGCTTCTTTCGACAGCATATCTTTGAAAACAAGGGAAGTAAAACCGAGAAATTTGAATTTAAGTCTCATTTAAGCCCCGACACCTGCACATTTTCAGTTGCATGCAAAAATGTCCTTGTACTGGTGTAAATATTCAGAGTGAACATCAAGTCCTCTTTCTATTACAGGCTTGAATGCAGCACACCAGTTCCTAAAAGCAGTTTTCTGACATCTTGATGTAAACACATCTCCCTGACAGATACATGTTCCCACCTGTCTTTACTTCTATGAAAGTGATCTATCGACCGCTGTCTGCCTGTCATCTCCCTCCGTTTTTTTCTCTTAAGAGTTGACAAAAAACAATAAACTGAGGCTTTTCTGTCATTTTTATAAGCTTCAATAATTCATACCCTAATCCTCATCAGTGAAGTGAGTCAGCAGATGAGGTGTATCGAATTACACTAAGGCAAGCAGCAAGCTTATAATCATTTTGAAATAATTTCTGAGTCATTGTGTTTGGATCTGTTGATTTGGAAAAAGCTAATGCATGCATTATGCCATAAAGTAACCCTAAATCCAAAGCAGTGTTGTCAGACAAGACGTTACATTGCTCAGAAATGTAGAACAACAAACTACTCTAATATCCAATTGGCCCTTTGCCTGCCTTAGTTCCTTCTTAATCAAAACACTGCAGAGATTTGGCAGAGTGCTGGCTAACATCAGCCGGTTTGGTTCAGAGGAGTCACTCAGAGCTTTTCTATGAATGAACATCCAGACTGTGACATTTAAACTTGCTCACAGGAAGTGATGACCTCACGAGGAAATTGTAGGTCTACAGGTGAGTGACATCCTTCATGTTAGCAGACAACATGATGATGGGAGGTTGTTACATAGCAGCACACACAGAACTAACAACCAAAATTGAAGCTCCTGTGAGGAACTTTCTGAGTCCATTCTGGCGCCCCCTATTGGTCAAAGTGGAACCACCTCCATATTTGGTGACATGTTTGGAGATTTCATTTAAACAGCGCCCATTATTATAAACCCATCCCATTCACACTGATTGCACAGCCAACTTGGGCAGTTTGGGGTCAAATGCCACCCGTAATCAATCAATTAATCAATCAGGACTCATTTGTACTGTGCCTAATTATAACACAAAATGTCTTGAGGAAATTTAAGGAAACGACAGGTTGTACTCAAAGAGGCCATAAATCTACCATGATCAAAACTTGGTGCAAGAAAGTAACCTTAAGTTGCTTTATTTGTTGATAAACTCTGCATAAATAATTGAAGTAGTTAATATTTGCAGCATTTACCAAACATAGCATGACCAGTAAAAAAATTTCAATGCAGATTCAAACAATAAGGAGACTTAACGATGCATTTGTTGTTATTGGCCAGTTAAGATTTTCAAAACACCAAAGTTTGATAAAAATCATCCCATGGATTAAACATTAAGACAGAAGTAAATTTATTTTTAGACAATGTGTTGATCTTTTCTTGACCTTTTACTTCATTTGGAAGTGTTTGTTTTTGTGGGTCATGGAAAGATCTCATATCATTCTCTCATCTACATCTAAATATTCCCCACAGGAGCTTTAAGACAACTCAACTTTATTTATAAAGCACTTAAAGATACATCAGTGTTGGCCAAAGTACTGTACACAATCCTAAACTATAAACAAACAGGAAAAAAACAGTTATAAGGAAACAATGACCAATCAGCTCTTGAAGAAAGGGTTGCCATTCTCGATTGTTTCTCCAGAATTCAATCATCTAATCCTTCAAACAACACCAAACAAGTCAAAAGGAGAATAATCTGTTTGGCTTTGGTAGAGAAGATCTGGCAAATTTTTCATGGATGAAACCACTACCACTGTCTTTAATCAGATATTTACTTTTTATACAGTTTAATTTAATCTATGGTCCAATCTAAGTTGCAGTTGCACATTGTAATGATTATATGTTTAAAAGAAAAGAGGTGTTCATCAAAGAAAAGGATTTCTTGATGCCTTAATAACCAAGAAGACAACCAACCTTGGTAACCACAGCACTTAATGAAGTTGACCATTTACTTGTCGTCCATCCAGCCCATCGACAGCAGTAAAGAGTGATCCCTGCAGAGTTAATGAGCAGCTAGCAGTGACATTTGGAGGGCAGGGCTCTCATTTACACTATAGATTAGTGCTGCACTCACATGCTGTGCATGAGCTGCTGTTTTAAAGCAGAAATGCACAAATTAGTGTTTATTTTCACATTTACCTAACATCGTCCACTTCTATTTATCATCTTGTTCTGTTTTCTTCAAGGCTCCTTTCCAAACCATTAAAATGAATCTCACTGTGCAACTGTTTCACCGATAGAAACTATCAGCAGGATTTCACACCCGTGCACATCCAGCCAATCAGATCTCTCATTAGAAGCTACACATATTATCATCTACTCAAAGCGATGATGAGCATTCAGGACACAACTGAACCGAATAAATGTTTCATAGGGTAAATGCACAGGCTCTCTCTTTGTGGATATTCTAATTTATTTCCAGCATGCTTGTTGTTGTTGTTACAAACAATCTGCTCGCTCTGCTGTGAGTACTAATGAACAATGAGACAGAAATATATCTGTACATGCTGCTCACTGAGGACATTTATTGCCAAGCTTCAAGGTATCGCTTCTTTGTCAAGGTAATTGTACCTCGACAAAACCGGTTTTTGTTTGAGACATTGGTAATAAATTTATTCGCTGGAGCCGAGCACGCACTTCTATTTTCCTCCTCCTCCTTTTTGTTGAAATCTATTCTGTGCATCAGTGCCACCATGACTAAAACCAAGATTAATTGCTTTCATATCTCTGGTGTGAGATCACAACTGCTGGGACACACACACACAGACACACACACACACAATGTCTTCATACTACACACACGGTACATTGTGTACTGAATCAAAATGAATCTGCATGGATCAGAACGAGAGTGTCTAATTGACAGTGAGGCTTCAATGCTGTGCTGACGGCACTCAGTGTGCATGTTCCCTCAGCTGTAACCAAACATTTCTTCACTCTTAGGGGCGGCTGAGAGGAAGAAATGTAAAACATCAAGCACTGCGCTCTGTTTGTTAGCCGCTGAAACACACAGAGAAGGAGGCAGGCGATTGTGCGTCTGTGCATGATCCAGTTATTGATGCAGAGTATTGCTGATTTCCACATGTTTGCGTCTTTGTAGTCATCATGTTTATCCATCTGCATACAGATAGTGTTGATAGAGCTTGTCCATCCCTTGAAGGAAGCAGCAGCTTTATTTGCATGTGACATTAAAGTAGGGAGAGAGCACCGCGGCTTATTACAAAGCCGGCAGGAGGAGAAAGCTGATGCATAATGTACCTCTGTGGACAGAAAACATCAGAGCGGCGAGGCCATCGCTTGCTCACGCTTCTAACAGCATCAATTCCACTTCCACAGTCACCTCTGCGACTGACGGCCACGATGAGAAGAGAAACACAGAGAGGGAGGGGAGAGATGGATGTAGAAGAAATCACTCTGGTGCCAGAATATGCAATTAGTTTGGCAGCTGTAGTGACTGAGCAACATCATGTGAGCAAGAGAGAGTGAGTGTTTTTTTAAATCTGTAAGTGGGAGAGATTGAGATCGGGAGGCAGAGAAAAAAAAAGAAAACCACTGAGAAAGAGAAGGAGGTAGAGAGCAAGTGTGCAGCTCTCCCTCTGAGGCGTTCCATCATCCACCAAACTCCTGCAGCTTCCCTCATCCCTCCCTCCCTCCCTCCTCCTCCTTCTAGAGAGAGAGAGAGAGAGAGGAAGAGCAGAAAGAGAGAGAGAGGGAGAAACAGAAAGAGAAAGAGAGAGAGAGAGTCACGCTTACAAGCCAGCGGAGAAGAGACGTCAAGAGGAGGATCTACAGAGAGAGAGAAAAAAATCCTTCTCTCTCTCTCTCCTGCTGCCTCTCTTCGTGCATCCTACGGGCAGCGAGGAGCAAAAGAAGAGGAGCGAGGAGGATCCGTCCATCTGTCCGTCCGTCCGGCTGGCATATTTTTCTACCCTGCTCCCTTCCTTTTTTTTTCCCTCCCCGCGATTTTTCTGAGGCTGTACGACGGTGGGTGGAGCGCAGGGAGAGCCGCCGAGAGCTCGATCGGTGACATCGCTCCGCAGCAGCAGCAGCAGCAGCAGCAGCCGCGGCTGAAGAAGAGGAGCCGGGATGCTTAACAACCTGACCGACACAGAGGAGGGGGACGGGGGAGCGCAGAGCCAGGGTGAGTGATGGGATGTGTCATGCAGTCACACACACACACACATGAGAGCACACACAGGAATATTCACATGATTATGCAAGACACACATACAGTACACACTCCCACGCACACACATTCATTTTAGAGCATACAACACAACATGCATGATTAAGATGCACACACGCAACCTGATGCGAGTGAGCAGCCATTGGAAAAAAGAGTGTGTGTGTGTGTGTGTGTGTGTGTGTGAGTGTGTGAGTATTACAGCATCGTACGATGGTCGGCCTGCTTGCCTCCTCTGCTGCTGCTCTTACTGCAAGGCTGTTGTGACAGGAATAGTAATAGGCTCACTCCATGCGATGGATGGAGAGTGTAAGGGCATTACAGATCCGTCCACACACACACACACACACATATATACAAATATAAAACTGAACATACAGTACATGCTTGCAGAATTCTGAGTGTTTTCCAGTGCATGGTAACATAAATACTCCCATCACATATGGCACGGTTTGGACAGCCAGTATGGGCATGTGTATGCACTCCAACACACACACACACGCACGAGCAAAGCCACTCACAATTACTGATACCAAGCTACCATTGCTACTAATCCCATCACCCCCAGCTGTCAAAATCAACCCTGCGTCCAATCCCAAGCGCTCAACCGGGTCCTCAGTCTCTGCAGGCGTTCAGGAGGAAAACCTGTAGGTTGCTGCTGGTTTGTGCAGAGCGGATTTTTGTGAGTGCTCTTCTCAGGCCCAGAGGGGAATTGAACCTATTCTTCATGAGATGCAGTATTAAAGCACAAACCGCTCACAAAATCAAACATTACTTTTGGTTTTCGGCGTCCATCTTCATACCCTAATTCTGCAGCCCGGCTCCGTTTCTCTCAACCACTCTGCTATTTTAAGTGAAGGATTTTATCTCTGCACACATCCCTCCCTCAAGGCCAAACTCTCTCCCTCACTGCCCTATTTTTTCCTCCCCTTATGCTCCCTGCATTTGTCTCTGCTTACCCCCCCCACCACCACCACCTTTCTCTCTCCTCACTCTTTCATGCCTACCATTCTGCGCTGCGCACAAGCCTTCCCTGTTTTTTGTCGTCAGCTCGGGACTCTCAGGGATGCTTTTGGAGAGACAGGTTGCGGATGAGAGAACAGTCACTATGCTGCTTTCTCCTACCTGAGAGGGCTTAATGATAAAAATAGACCAGTGCTGGGAACATGAATATTTAACTTAATGCGGGCATCTCTTCTTCTTTTTTTTTTTTTTTTGTGGAGAGGGGGGGATTACAATGACAGGCTGAGAGCATGGACAGCAGTTGTAAGAGGTTGGCAGCAGGGTTGAAGCATGACCTGGTTTATAAGTGTGTTGAATTGAAACCATCAAGGGCAGGTTACAGAATGTGACATAAAGCCCCACAATGCACACGCAAGAATGTCAAACCAGTGTGATTACCTGAGGGTCTCTGTCTGTCTTTTTGCAGAGTCAAATTCACCGCCTGGTTCACATAAGTGTGCAGCTGTGTGTGCAAAATCTGGAAGTTGGTGTGCTTGTTCATACTGTGGTAGAAGCTCACTCTGTGCCTGTCATGCTATACATCAATGTCAGACTCTTTAATTTTTCAGGCTGTCATTTCTTTATCTGCTGTACACTTAATGACCCATGCATGTAGTATTGCAGCAAGCTCATACTCCCGAGTCGTCTGTGGGCCCTTTAAAATCTGAGCCTGTAGGCAGGTACATGTGTCATTTTGAGAGGCTGTTTGTAGGATCAGTGGTTGAAAGCCAGGCAACGTATGAAAGCGAGGCAGAGGGAAGGTCAAACAGTGGTGGTGAAATATTGCTCCTTGTTGACTTCTTTTAATGTGCCAAAGATTATTTAGTTGTGTTAAAGGGACTGTGAGGACTTTCTTAGTGATCTTGAAAAAGTCTCATCTCTAGATATTTGTCTGATCATACTTCACAACTTAAGCACCAAAGAAGGTAATTTCTAAATGCTGATTCCCAGCTTCATGTCGAGGTCTCTATGACAATGTCACATCAGCTGACTAAGGTTAGCAGTGAGGAGGGAGATCTGTAATTTACTCTGCTGAAAACGATTTCTGTGTTTTATTTAGTAGTCACAGTGGACAATGGAGCTGGACTGTCTGACAGAAAAAGGACAGAAGAGCATAGGGAAGCTAAACGTGAGAGTGATAGAGCATGGGCTAAAGGCTAAAACACGGGTTAAGCTGTTTGTGATGATAATTCCAACCCACATGCAGCAGTTATACTGCAGTGATATGTTCATACTGGAGAGTTTTTTTAAGAAAAAGTAGGGCCAAGTTACATTTGCTCTGCTTGGTAAGGTTGTAGTTGGTAGATGAGCACTGGGAGGACATTAACCAGGATAACATATAATATGATACTTAAAAAACGTGCATGTTACATTGTCTTTTTTGCATCCACTTTGCAATTAAAGCTCAACTTTCTTCCCCATATCATTAATTATCTATCATTAACTTAACACTTAAGGAGGTTTCTTTCCACCAATAGCTCTTGAATATTACCTTTACCTGGGGATGTAATGCTGAGTAATGATCCTGCAGAATTTGCATCAACTTTTATGTGTTTGAGTGTCTCGAAACATTCGGCGGTCATTCTCTGAGCACCTGAAACGCTCCCATGCTGCAGTCTACACTTGTTTCCTCAGCGGACCCAGAACTTTACTGCTTTAGCTAATGTACCATAACCTCCTTGTTTCTTGAAAAGCACGGCACATTAAGCGAGGTGTCATTTTGTTATCGTTCACTTACAAGTTACACCAAACATAATGTGCCCACACCGGCATAACAATTTAACAAGAGAAGAGATTAATGGCTATGTCACTTATTCCAAACCTGTTTAATGTAATCTGTTGTTCCAAAATATGATGTAACGGGCTGCCTTAAAATTTTACAGTGGGTCAAAATATAAATTTTGTTTTAACACCAACAGAAGTTATCTTGATCAAATAAGATATAGTGTTTCTACCCTTGTCTTAGTTTGGTTGATTTAGTATCGTTAGTTAACTTAACTTCTTCAGGTAGTTATTTGAAATAACTTATAATTTTTGTTTCAGCAGAACTCTTCGGTTTTGTAAACAGCCTGTGCCATTTCTAAGTACATCAGCTTCTCATAACCACTGCTTTCTCCCTGACTCATGATGTAGCTGTTAGGTTACAATTCACAAATGCATTCTGGGTATGGCTTGAGAGCTGTAGCTTTATTAAACAGCTGGGAGGGGTGAAGGCGATTGTCGAGTCCACATACATTACTGATAAATTTGGACATAGAATTTCCAGTAGAAATGTTTTTTGTAGTTGATACGATGAACTTATAGTTAAATGTTACCACTACAACTTCAGTAATCCTTGTCAGATTAACACAGAATGATATGCTGGAATAACGTGCAAATTGCATTTTACAGTGTACACACGTGAACCTAAACCATAATCCAGGTTTTGATGACTTGGAAAGTTTGTTTGTGACATGTTAATCTCCTTTTTGCAGAGCTGAAATAATCAAACTTTGTAAATGCAATGTTAGGTGGCACTTTTTTAGTCAGATTTTTATGCTGATGGAGACAATTTTGACAGTTGGCAAAGTTCTCCACTTGATTGTTTTTCCAGTTCAAAGTCTGATTGAATTCTTTGCTTGTCTTGGTCAGATTTATTCAGTAATCTAACCACATTCTGTACAGCTAAACTGACTCCAGAGGGATTCTCGAGGGGAGTTTGTTTCATTGAGTTGGGAGTTGTAACATGTTGAATGAGCCGTATTCTGTTACTCTCTAAAGGATATCGGTTCCCCAACACCTCCCTTCATCTCTCTGTTTCACCCCCTGAGCCACCGACTCTCCCCATCTAACTATTCCGTCACTTCTCAGTAATATATCTCATACACACTCATGCAGACTTCTATCACCCCGTCCTTTTTATGTGAATCACAGCTCAGCTAAGCAAGCTGTGTAGCAACCTGAATAACTGTGTTTAGTCATCAGCACTACACGCAGGACAGCTCCAGATAGGGAGGCTTTTCACCTCCTTACAGTCAGAATGTCAGAGGCTGTCGCTGTCCGCCTCCCCCGGTGCTGAAAGCAGCTCCCCCCTCTCTTTCCCTCACATTCAAAAGGAGCCCAGGGCTGCACGGTGCTGTCCAAGGTGCTGATTTATAGCCTTCATTACATGGCTGGGTTACAGCCCGAGAGAGGACAGCACAACCAGTTACAAACAGCAGCAGGGTGAAGGTGTGTGTGTGTGTGTTTGAAAGGGTGTGTGTTTGCACCGTGCACCTATTTTAATAAGCATGCGAAGATGAAAGGCATCATTCTCCGGGAAATTAAAAAAGCTTCTGAGGAAACTCAAAGAGAAGTGGATGCAGGTTGAGTCAAAGCCAGATTCTTACATATTCATAAGTTGTCATGTTGCTCTCACAGCATATTGTTAATTACCTCCAGATCTTTTCTCTTTGGAGTGGAGGAAAGGTGAGGTGTAAGAGGTGCGACCAGGAGGGAAGCAATCATGAGTTGAATGAGGTTTCTGAGGCTTCAATGACTGAGCATGGGCTTGTTTTCATTTTTGTTTTTTTTTTGGGACAAAAGAGGAGGATGTTTCTGAAAGAGTCCGTGTTGTAGTGGGATGAATCCCAAAGGAAGTGATGGTGGCAGAGTTGATGATTTAGTTCAAACATGCACAATGGTGTGGTTTGTTTTAGTGCTTCTGTTTACCGTTCATCACGTTTCAAGGTCTCAGAGAAGTTAATTGTCATTCAGGAGCTTGTTGCACATAAGAAAGAACATAACAGATATCAGGTCCAGGCTGAGGAGGCAATAATGGAAAGTACAACAGCCTGAGTAAACCATGTGTCAATTATGTAGTAAATTAAAAACACTAGATAAAAAACGGTCTCAGTAAATTCCAGTCCCCAGTCTTCCTCTTTCCCACATACACCAGTTAAGTCCAAAAATTAATACTATTATCTAAATTAATTTAAGGTCAGAGTATACTCTACAGTATGAAACTAATACCCTGATCTATTTAGATCCTGTCATCATTACAGTTTGTTTACAGACTGTAAACAGAGTTAGCTCGGACAGTCAGGGCACTCTTTGTTTTTGCTCCTCTTATTGTTCCGCTGCTTGCCTCTTTGTTAGAGAGCACAAGTAATTTCATGCTACTTCTCTAAATGTTTGTTACTGTCTGTACTTTTTCATTTACGTATTACGGCCCTCATTAACGTGTCACTTCGGTTTATTCGCTCCGGTTTAATAAGTGAGTTGTTTTTGTATTATGTGCATAATTGAATATTGCTTATGAGTTCTGCTCGGACAGCTTTAAGCTCAGCTGGTCAGCTGACAACTGGGAGCCAGCTCATGTGGAAGACCTCGGAAATGTTATCGCTGTCGTTATTTGGAACTCATTTTATGGATTTCTTGCAGGTAGAATGTCATGAGAATAGAAGAGGAAAAACAAACACAAGACCAAGATATTGACCAAAGTGACCACACAAAGAGAAGGCGACTGTGGGATGTTCGTAGTGGTAGAATTCAGAGCAGCAGCTTATTTTAGCCACTTTAACTTTGGCCATGAAATAAACTAAGTATATTAAGCATTACAGAAACCGTCAAAAGTGTACTGACAACAATGTTAAGTAAAGTAACAAAAGTAAGTTATGAAACAACAAAAACAACAAAGTAGGGGCTGCACGATGTCGTTTCAGAAACATCATCAAAATATGCACATGCTCAATATTTGTATCCCAAGGTTATGCAATATATTTGAGCTCTTCAATTCAGTTTATGTAGCCTGTCTATGCCCAATGCCATAACTAATAATTGTAAATGAGCATTCATCTGAATACTTTACCACATTGCATGGGACAACTCATACAGATCGAGCACCTTCTCCGTGCTCTGTCATCTCACCTGCTGTTATCAGGGTCGAGCAGAGCGATGTGCAGTGGTGGAGTATCTGAGAGAGAGGGAGCCATGAATTTGAGCAAAGCATAGCAAGGACTTGGACAATCGGACAGTTTACTAATCGTTAATAGGTCTTGCAAATGCATATTGCATCCTGAGAGGTATAGAAAAGTGTAACTGAGAACAAATAAAACAGTTATGTGTTGTTTGTGGACTGGCTGGAGATGGGGAGCAGTGGATGGATGGATGGATGTAACTGAATTGGTTAGTGATTGCTGTGATATATTTGAAATCTAGTCCTACATCTGTTCATTTTGAAAGCTTTTACATATCTCCTGAATGTATTAATGACTCTATTCTAAGGGCTAGAGTTATAACTAATTATACCAGCTCACCTTCATAAAGCAAGACTCAGAATAGTCTGATTAAGCTTTTCTGTGAACTGTGTGCCAAATTGTAAAGTTACTGTGTTGATATAGCACTTCCTCTCGTATTTGGATCTTTCAAAATGCTTTCACACGACAAGTCACATTCACCCATTCATACACTGGTAACTGAGACTGTTATGTAAAGTCTCCATCAGTGTTGATGAATCCATTTACACACCAATGGCACAGCCTCTGGGGTCAAGGTTGAGTGTTTTGCCCCAGGATACATTAGTGTATGGACAGTGGTGCAAAAAGATCAAACCGTTGACCTGCTGATTGAGGGATACATTTACCCCAATAAATGCTTTCGTTTTTTCCTGTATCTTTAACTCAATCTCTTTTGGTTTTGGACTTATGGTCTGATAAGGAAAGAGGGGACTTGGCCACAAGCAAATGGAGTCGATCTCCCCGGGCTCCAGGAATAATAGTCGACATTTATCATAGTTTTTTGACAAGTCACAGATAAGATAATTTCTCTGGGACTTTCACCCTCAGATTCTAAGATTATAGAAATGACGATTAGCTCCATCTATGCACACATCCATCCATCCATCCATCCATCCATCCATCCACTGCTCCCCATCTCCAGCCAGTCCGTCCTACTGGTCAGGCCTGTGGATAGAGATGTAATGATGTTTTAGTTATGGCTGACTGCATAATGCTGCAAAATGCTCCCTGGGGCCCTCTCCCAGGGAGGCAGTTGTTGTGCACGCTCAACGTCATTATTCTCTGTCTACCCGCTCTGCGACTTATCTGCTGTGAACGGAGAGAGAGAGAGAGGGAGCAGAATTGCTCTGTAAGTGAGAGAGATTGCTGGCTAATACAGAACCACAGGCACTTGTTACAGGGGAAGGTAGCTCCCCCGGCTGCACACAAAAACATGCATTTTCACTAGCTTAGCACTTAAGTGCATCATGTCCGTTTGAGCAGACACATACATAGGCATGTTGTAGCCTGAAGTATACAGCTGTATAGGTCAACTCAATGTTTCACTGCCATGTCACCCTAGTGAAATGAAGTCTTTAGGGGATTAACCATTGCTTTAGAGGAGAAACTTCATATCATATCACAAACTACCTGAACCAATAAGAAAGAGTGTTAATCACAGATTTTAATTGACAGTCTAAATGAAAGGACTGGTAAGAAACAATTTTGTTCTGATTCAATTTGAGGTTCTGTGATCAAATTAAGACAATATCTCAGGTTGATTGAATATAACTAGAACAGCATTTATACCAGCTCACAGAAAATGCAATACAAGACCTTTATAATTAAAGCTTTCAATGCAATTAAAGGGGGAAAAAAATAGTTTTTTTATAAAATGTGTTAAAACCTACACCGTGGGGGTCAGCAGATATAGGATAATCAATATTTTCACTTAGTATCTTCAAACTGATGATCAATAAATTGATCAATAATGATGAATTGGCATTTCAATTGGTTACAGCTCTTTCTATAAGTTTTTCCACTTCATTGATATAATTTTATGCCCCTGAGCCTGTGATAAAGAAGGTAAAAAAAAACTATTGGTTGTTCCATTTTTTATTCCAGTACATGTGAGAAAAACTATTTTTTGGACATTTAACTTTAAGTTTGGCACAAACATCAACATAATTTGATATTTGAGAGGTTTTTTCAAAATTTTGTTTTTTCCAGTACCATTTTTTGTTGCAGTATATAGGTTTAGTGTAATTCCAGGTGTGATGAAAACAGCACTACTGTTTCCTGCTATAGAGCAGTGATTCTTGATTTAAAACAACAACGACATGCTTTTGGAGCCCAGGTCTGATCTGGAAAGTTTTGACAGGAATAAATTGATCTCCAGAAAAGGACATTTATGTTTGTGAAGTTTTGCGTCTTTAATGTGCTTTTAAGGAGATTCACCATTCAGTGATGTCACAAATTGAGCAAATTTTGTGTCCTTCTCGTGACTTTTTGAACAAACCAACCAAAGCATCTTACAGTCTCACCCTGCAATAACTCTGACACACTTTAGCCTCACAACCTGAAACTTTTCTCTCTTTTAATTTTGTTTTTCAACATTTGACCTTGTAGGTTAAATATGAAAAAGACTTGTACATCATGACTCCTTTTTACACTAACTCTCACCTGCCTCTAAGCCGATGATATTTAACACCCGTGTAAGAGTCACCATCTTAAAGTCCAAATATAGATGGTAATTAGGTATCATTTAATTGAACATAATAAAGGTTAGTACTAATGAAAAAAGGATATAATGGCTTACGTAATGAAGGGGCAGGTAAAATGGTTTCTTTCTAATTAGAGGATGGTTGCCATTAGCGGTGGGTGTCCAGAAATAATGGATGGGTTTTCATTCACTGGTTTGTCGATTAAGAAGCAGGAGAGTATAATCAGTCGGTGAAGAGCTCTGCTTCCCCAAAGCTTAATGTTGAGTCATGCAGCTGCAATGAAAAGCAGGAACACAAACAAAGATTCAGGAGAACACACTTAGTCATATGTTTTTTCTTGTTTGATCTTGGACTAAAAAAAAAAGAAAACAGAATCAAAATCTCTTCCTTCAGTTAAAATCAAATCTGTTTATTATCAACTTAAATTCAATGGAAGATTTAAAAAATTCACTTTCAAAGCAGCACATCTCTTTACAGCGGAAAAATAATTGCATAAAAATACAGTCACCAAGGATTTCTGAGATAATGCTTTGAAAAGGATGGATGGTCTCTGAGAGAAATACATGGCCGGGTTTCTGGAAAGGAAGACGAGGTCAGAGAAAGTGAAGGCAAGAGATGAATCATCAACCCAGCTGAATAAAAGAACCTGCGTCTTCTTTCTCTACATGTTCACAGAAAATGCTCAAAACCATACATTTTTACATAAAAATTTATAAAGCAACTACATAAGTCATAAATAAATCATGCTTAAATGTATGAAAGAATGAAATTAGACTGTGATGGTGGTGAGAAAAACTCTTTGACAGGATCAGTAACATTAATAGAGAAAACTGTTTATAAAGAAAACTTTGCATTCCAGTAAAACAGCTTTTTCTGTTTCCTAAGCAAAAATTCTCAATGAATGATGCATTTAAAAGACTGAGCATGATTTTTGTTATAGTTAAAACACATCAACAACACATGATGAAAGCAAAATAAGCATTGAGATTAGGTACATGACTTTTTTCGCAGGCCCCTTTAGTAAGTTTCTTACTAAAGTTTCAATGGTTATTTAATTTAATTTGAGACATGTAATGATGGATTTGGCATGTATATATCTTTTAGAGTTTGGTTTACTCTAGTCACTTTGGTACTTGTCTTTCGCCTTGGGGCACGAAGGATTGTACAACAATTACGTCCTAACATGGTGGCTAAATTTCTTTTCTTTTCCTTGGCTACCTCTTCGACCTTAGATTATCATCAAACAGCAGGGGAGTTTAATAGCTTTTTTTTTCTTGAGTGAACTTGGTTTTCTGTTCTAAACCACCAAATTTGAATAGCATGATTTAAAACTAAATGTAACAATGGGAACTGATTTTTTTTTTTTTTTTTTTGCTTTGAAATTTTCACAAATGTATTTGTTCCTGGAATTCAAAAACAAAATAATCAGTTTAAGTTTGCTCAACCCAGATTTAGTTTTACAATCCAATTTCAGTTCAGTGAGACTCATTTGTGTGATGGGTGAGGACGAGTAATTGAGCAAAGATTCACCAAAGTCCTTTTCACTTCTGCAAAACATCCAAGTTTTAAAGGGACCTCCAAGTCAAGGGAAAGGGGGTTTAAATGTAGAACCAACTTTTTTATAATCAAACAAATTCAGTTTCTAGTGGCACATATAACATACAACTTTAAGGCTTGAAACATTTAAAACTACCAAGTGAAAATTAGAGCTTTCATATAATTAATTGTTTAAATGTGGTAAATCTCATAAATGTCTGAAGTGAAATGCAGCTCAATCGCACATGAAATGCACATCTGAAAAGGAAGTTTTTCAACTTCTCAACACACACTAACACTTAACACCCAGAGAGTGGCAATATACTTTCTTTGTGCAAATGTTTGACTATGATCATCACCGCAGAAATCCAAGAAATGTGAAAATTTGATGGCCTTCGAACATTGATCGTGAAACCAGTTTTAAAGATTGAAATTGCTTGGTTTTTTATTACAGTGTGAGCATGATTACTCATATTCCAAGGAATAAAAACCCACTACAGGCTGTATTGCTTTTAGTGCCAGCCTCAAGTGGACAGTCGGGGAACTGCAGTATTTCTGCATCAGCTTCTCTTAACACTGGAAGCTACTGAGTAGTTGAGACATCATCTTTTTGAATGGATGCTGGGAAATGAAGGGATCTGTGTTGTATCACAGGTCATGACAAAGTCTTGACACATATTGTGACACCATAAAAGTACATGTTTGAATTCAATACGTACCTCGAGTGCTACCAACAGATGTTTCACCTGCTCTAAAGGAATTTATCTTTTGTGATCTTATACCATGAGCTTCTCCTGAATGTGCTGAATGTAGTTTCCTCCTCAAAAGGAATCCATTTGGTTCAGACGCACCACAGTGAGTGAATCTGCACGCAGAAGATAGAGTCAATCAAAACCATTCCACCGAACACACACATGCACTCACACACCACAAACACAGCAGCGTGGGGGAAGTGACACATCCTTGCTCCCCTCTGGCTCGTTATTAAAGACACCTCGCTCCTTGATGAGCCTCTCAATTTCCAGCCCTCTGACATTACTGAGAACGGTCCAGAGCCAGGAGATGGAACCATAATGAAAAGCCACGTATTGATTTGCTCTCACTCATGTACCCTATTTGCCGTGATTTAGCTGTTGTGTTGCGGAGACGGGCCGCAGAACCGAGACACACTCAGCCCAGTATCACAACAAGGAGAGGACGTATCAGCTTAGTGCACCAAGACTTCTCGTCCTGGTCTCATTTTGTGCCAAGAGACCAAAAAACCCTGTTAATGTGTTTACGTGCCTATGTGTTTAAGTCATAGCCTGGCCTCATCCCAGTTTATCAAGCTGTTTTTCTTTGGCTCAGGAGAGAAAAATAACCAAGTAGGTAATGTGCATTGCCATGGTTACAGTCTGGGCTGTTGGAAATGTTCCACGTATCTGTTAAATATGAGCCCTTTACACTGAGGTTCAGCAACAAACACAACACAACACATGCTTCTCTTTTCCTCTGTTTCTTAATCCACACGGTACTCAAACCGGGGACTTTCCCTGGTGAATAAATCATTTGCATTTCCATAAAGCGCAGCAGAAAAGTCACGTTTTTCACTTCTTAAGCTCACACTCCGCCTTAGCGTTGGGGCACTCCCTCCATTTCTGAAGAACTTAAACAATCCTCCCAGCTCCGTCTTTAATTGCCGAGGTAACCACCAGCCGAGTGAAGGAAAAAAACCCATTTCCTCTCTTTCATCTGAGGAGTGCTTGTTATTCAGCGCTCGCCTCTCCGTCACGTGTCCCCATGGCTCTGAGCATGTGTGTGCATAGTGTGACTCTCAAACATGCTTGTGTGATCTCTTTTAATGTATGTGCATGTTGATATTAGCAAAAAAAAAGGAAATAAAAGCCGGACTCACAGGAGGGAGCCGGAGCTGCAGAGGAGAAGCTCATTATCATGTGCGTGTTAGCAGAAAAATATGAGGGTGGGGTTACAGTTTCATCTACGGAAACCCCAGTGTGTGCGTGTGCGTGGGTGGATCCTCTGTTGTGCAGCATGGCATTGTGGGATTGCTGCGTCTTTAGACTAGAAAGCGGCTTAATTGGTGGGTATGAGTGGGCAGAGGGACTGCTAGGCAACTGCGAAAGGGCCAGCGGTGGAGGTTTCTGTAGAACCAAGAAACGGCGGCCGGCTGCCTTGGACCAGAATCAAACACACAGTCTTGTAATTGGACAGAGGAGGGGGGCTGGGGGGGAGGGGCACCAAGGGGGATCAATCCCTCACAGTCTGCTTCTTCGCCAGGACGGTATTTCTGGGCAGCAGTACACCAGCGGACTCACACACACACACACACACACACACACACAGGACATAGTGTTTTGGATGGAGTGGAAATTCTAATGAGGATGACGGGCACCGTACCAACACTTTTACATAAGATCTTCAATGCACAGATTGAAGTTCAGATCATGTACTGATGAAATTAAGATGATGAGAAAAGTTGCTTGTGATTAATTTCTGATACGGTTCAGCAAACAAGTTGAAGTGATGAGGGAACTCTAAAAAATGGGGCACCAATGAGGGAATATGTGGTCTCGTAAGGAAAGAATACATTTGAGCTGCTTTCCTTAATTTCTTACCTTGAAACCAAATTTTGTTCATAAGTTTGAAAGGTGGATCTCAAGCTTTTTGGCAATCATTGTGAGAGGACAGTAGCAGAGTTTTCCCCTTGGGAGAAAGGGGCAAATGGCAACCCAACTTTTCAACCTGCAACCCCTGGAATGTAAGTTTCTGAGAGCGGCAAACCCTTGCTGTTTGAATACTGTAATAGAGCGATCCAAAAACAGACAAAAATTAACCTATAAAAAGACCCAAGAAACTTAACACAATGAACAGAAAACCACAACTAACAACCAAAATGATCTGATACTGTTTTCATCCTGAACTGTGCCGTACTCAAGCACGATTGGCTCCTGGCTACTACTCCAATAAGAACTAGACTTAAGCATGATTGCCAACACACATTGTCCGCCTTCATCATCATGAAGCGCCAGTTAACAGGAAGCATAGATTCATCAGAGTCAACATAATGGAGAACACAGAGAACTTGGCCACAACTTTAGTTACTTTTTGGCTTTTGGTGTTAAGTCGTTTTGGTCTGACAGCCTCAAACTTTCATTGTTCAAAATGGATGTCAAGTGGAGCAGCAATTATACGATATGTTCTCATTTTGTACAAATGCTTGCTCATCCATGAAGTGTACCACGCCAAAGCCAAGGAGGTGTACTATACCCAAGCACAGTTCACTTGTGGCCACACTGGCAGAATAAACTGTATGTTAGGGTTGAGGCGTGCTTGGGTACAGTACATATGACCAGTGTGACAGTGCCCTTAAACACTTTGTAGATTTTTGTTTGTATTTTTACAAAAATGGATGGTCTGTGCAATTGCAAATGCTTCTTAATTTTGGAAGGCATTTCATAACTGCCCCTTCAGCATTTGCAAACCCCATTTTGGGAACCATTAAACAAGCTTTAGCTCTCATTTCAAATATTAGAAACTTGTTGAATCAACTATCGTTTCTGACAGCAAGGAATGTTAAGGTGGATGTTTACTTCCACTGAAGGCGCCTTAAACAAACCACTTTAGCAGAAACCTCCACTATTCCTCTCTTGTTGTCCTGTTGATATTTAGTCTGTCTAACCTTTACTAAGCTGTTTAGTTGTAGTTTTCTGTTTATGTGCCCAAGCCAGGTAGTGCCCCTACTGTCTTTGTATGTTCATATTTTTGGCTGTGATGACTGTAGCTTTAGCTGATGTTGGTCATCAAGAAACCAGGGCATTGACAAAAGCTGTGCGTACATTCATTAGACTGTTTATCTAAGCCTGAAAACAAACTCTCATCCTTTAATTTTACTCATAATCATGTATCCCTCGGTTCAGAAAATGTTGTAGATAACCATCTGTTTGTTTCATGACATATTTCTTTCATTACTAGATGCACTAAAGTGAGATTTATTGAAGTAGATTTTATAATATGCTTTGTGGAGTTAAAATGCAGTTCAAAAAAGTTTTGCTAATGCTTCTGTCCCCTTTATTACAGACTAACCTCGGTGCCTCTCTGTTAACTGCCGTTATTTAAATGGATGGGGATGTTTCCGTTGATGAAAATTGATATTGTACGGGCACAGTGCCTCTTTCTCTCATTTCTGCAACCTGTAGTCCAGATGCTGCTGTCCTATAAAAGCCCGCCTCTGATTATAAATCTGCCCATTTGTGTGATTGACCACATTAAAGCCCAATGGACCGTTTGTAATTTCGGCTCTAATGGCGAAACGGACAGAAGTGAAGATGAAGTTTGAGCTTGTTCTTTCTTCCAGTTTTCCAGTTAGTTCCTGACCATTAGAGTTCCCGCAGCATCATTAGAGGACGATACTATTTTACCTTTTTTTGTATGTGAAAATGGTTGGCGGAGGTTTAAAGTGGATGATGTGGGTGAAGTAATATCTTTATGAGAGGCTCGTAATGCAGAGAAGCATCATCTGAACCAGGATTTCATTACTTTTGTGCCAAATGGTTGGCTTCTGAGGCTACTTTCAATAAGGTAAACGAGTGTATCGTCAGCATGTTATTCTATAGGCAGTAGGATAAACCATCATTATGGTTGATAGCGCACTCGTATACCTTGTTTTTCCTTCACACATTGCTTTAAGTGGTGGATAAGTGTACCAGGACATTACTGTATTAGAGCCATTATTACCAGGACACAAAGAGCGGCACTGTCATTCGAACATTTTCAATTGCAGGGCTGTCAGTGGAGCTGTTTGGGAAAATAGTCATTCATTGTATGTTGTGGAAGAGAGACAATTACCCCCCTTTTTCTTTTTTTCCCCAAGAACGGCCTGTATACAGCTAATTTTATAAAACACACACAAACCGAACTGATGACCTTTTATCACATAAATGGTGCAATTTGTTAAACAGGTCCATACATGTGTTTGATGTCTGAACAGCTGTGGTGTCATGTCATGGTGCGATGTGATGACTCAGCCTTTTGTAAGGGATCAAACAGACGTGACGGAGAAGAAAGACGGGGATGTTCAGAGGTAGACGGATTGTGATTGATACTGCCGTTATGGTTAATAGGCTATCTGTGAATTTACAAACACACACGCACTCAATGGTATCACCCACTGCAGGAATGGTATCAGAGATCCATCAGCACAAATACGTCATCTGATCCAGTTTATTTAATAATTGACTACACATAAAACCTCTCACATTCATATTTCAGCTGCGTAGCTAAACATTTTACATAATTCCATCTCTCTCACTCTCAGTCAAATACCTCTCGCCCTCCCCCAAAGCAGCAGCTCTCTACTACCATCTTATTCAATCATTGCCTTTCAGCCCACCACTTAAACACATAGTGAGTGGACATATAGATGTAAAGCATACACTTACAATCAAATATGTATGTCTGTAGGTATGAATTTCATGCACTGCTCTCTTGGGAATAGTGTCGCCTCTGGCTAGGCTGACCACTTAGCTCACAGTACTACACACCTCTCCATGCCTCTCTCACTCTCTCTCCATCTCTCTATCCACCCCTCGCTTTCTCTTTGACGGCAGCTTAGTGGACGTGTCTGCATAACTCTCAGTCGAGCCGAGTGTCTGGGGCTGATATGCCTGTATGAATAGTATTTCCCATTTTTGCCACGGCCCACAGAGCCTATCAGCATCCTCAGCAAATGGAAATAAACCATCTGTCAGACGGGGCCTTTCCACAGACGGCGAGAGCTATGCCACTTGCCCCGCGTCCCATCTCGACCCTCAATAGGAGCCCATTTAGCTTTTGTCACACAGGAAATGGAGCAACTTAACTGGAGAGCTCTGGGATTGGTGTGGCGTGTGCTGTGGCGTGAATACAGAGGATTTCTGGAGGCGCTTTGATATTTTATGTGCAGCAAGCAGGATTAGAGGGTATTGTGTCTCTGTGGGTTCCCAATTTGCAAAGTTCTGTCAATTTGTGACAGAATGACGCTGTTCTTTTTGACACCCTCATTGCCTGATAGCTGATGTATTCATACTCAGAGGTCATGTTTTATTTAAGCTGTGCTAATCAATGTTTTCATGCACAAGGTCAAGCTTAGCGGATGACCCCCCCATAATGCTACAAAGCATTTCAGCATCTCCTACGTTGGTTTTCCCATGACTTGTGACAATTTAAGGATGGTTACTCTCCATGCCCTCGTCAGAACAATTTTGAGTTTAACTTAGCTATCAAGCAAGCGAGGAATGGAATATGCACAGATCAGTTAGCTGGTGATCACAAGAGGGTGGGGACTCAGGATATGATACAATATGATGCAATATGACGCAATGAGATATGATACAATATTAAAAGTCAGAATACAATATGATTCATTTCAATATGGTTTGGTACCATTAGATATGATCTCATACATACGTGATAATACAATGTGATGTGATAGGATGTAGAATGATCCAGTACATCACTAATCATACAAAACCATACAATCCGCTGTGATTCAATACAGTATGATACAATTCAATACGGTAAAAAACAATATACTATGTCATGATATGATACAACATGGTGTGATGCGATACAATGCAATTTCACAGAATGGATAGAAAGTTGCGTCCGGAAGGGGAGTCGAGAAGAGATTAGGGTTTCAAAAAAAAGAAATAATCTTTTTTTTTTTGTCACCTGGCTCATTCAGATTCTCATGTATTTTGGCTCCAAAAACTGTACAATAGTAAAAGGCGGAGCCACACTGTCCAGTCTTAATCAGTCAGCTCTCATTCGTCTTTTGCATCATACTAGTTTCGTATCCTGTAAAAATATATTTTCCCAGACCATGATGTCCGCCCATCACAGGCTGATGTAGTTTTCTCTCTGTAGGCTGGAGTCCATTTTTCCACCTCTAAGCATAAAGAGCTAAAGCACCCTTGTTTTCTTATTTTGGTGTGACAATGGTGAATGGACTGCCTCCTTTCATCTTCTAGTATGATGTAGCTGTCAAATTTTTCTTATGTCAGTTGTCATTCATTTCAGTAACGCCACCATGAAGTCCCATGCACCTTCTCCTTTTTTCAATTTGATATGATTATTTATTGCCAACTGCAAGATATTTTGACCCACTCTTTCTGATAACTGTGGAGTATTAGCCTCTAAAGACATAATTATTTCAGTCAGGTGGTGGAGACCAAAGTAGAGGGAGACAGAGGCTCCGGATTGTGCTGATGCAGTCACTGTTTTTTTTTTTTTTTCTTGGTTGTGTAAATTAAAGTGTTTGCTTCTACGTTTGTCTTGGCAGTTCCACAAGGTGTTAATCTGTTAACTAGCAGATAAAAGACACCATCACTTCAAATGTTCAGCAGCGGCTTGTTCCTCTGCTCAGCCATCATCTGACAGAGAGATATTTTAATGGATCCTACTGACAGGCAGAGATGACACCCAACAGCTTCCTCGATGGGCGCAAGAAGTTGTGAGACATCAGGAATGAGCCTCAAATATCTTTGTACTTTATTTCATTAAGATTCAAATGGAACAACAGATCAATCATGAAAGCCTCTCCCTGCTTTTCTCACCTCTTTTCTAGGACTGATCTGAAAAGAGCTGTCTTTTCTCTTTCATGGAACCACTCCAGTGATGATAGGCACTCTTCCCACCATTGTCTCCAAGCTGATAAATACATTTATTCTGGTCTTATGGCCTTTATAGTCTGTTTTATTTAATAATGACTTTAAGACTTCAGCTAAGGGACATAAAAGCCCAACGCTTCTTAAAATAGAAACCCTTATGTTCATCCGTTTTGCCTTATTATTCATGATCCATCAGTGAAGGGTTTCACGTAGCCCCATATATCCTATGAATGCTTAAAACCAAAAGCCCTCGATGCTGGTGCTTCACATTTTATGATATTTCATTCTTCAAGGGCTGTTAAGTTTCAGCTCTGAGATCCTGGTTCATTTGCTCCATGCGTCTGTCTCCAAGAAAGATGTTTCTTACATGTTTGCGAGACCCAGAGCTCGCCGTGACCTCCATCCAGTAATCCTTTGCCTCTACACACACACTGCTGATCCCTCCACATCCGCTATCTCTCCTCTTCTTCCTTTCCTACTCTGTCATCTTTAGCCAGGATGTCCAGATTATTTAACCCCACACGCCCTAATCCCTTCAGACTCTTACTCTGCAGCTGCTGACCAGATTGGTCATCAGACCCCTACTTTGTTAGCTTAGCGCGGCGCGGGACCTCGGCTCAGCAGCTCTTTATCACAGCTGGGCCTCGCCTCAAGACCTCGCTGCTGCCGAGTCAACTGAGAGTAATCTTAGATCTTTTTGGGTTGATGAGGATTGTTCTGAGTTAGCAAAAAAAATGTGTTCACAAACAAACTCTTTGAATCTGAAATAATCCTTCCCGCACCCCTTTTCTTGGACTTACCCTAACCCCAACCTTACCCTCCACCTTTTCCTCCTGGTGCCTCAGGTTTGGTTTGGACTCCTCTTAGATGTAACCACTGCAGTTTGTCGCACATTTGTTTAATGTCATTATCTCACGTGGAGTAGGGGGAGGGATTGAAGGAGCCTTTGATATTTTGGAGAGCACAATGTGCAGGAAGGGGGAAAAAAACAGAGGGGCTTGTTGGATGGAGGGGCTGCCATCACTGCTCAGCTACTTCAAAGGATTCCTCAGCAGACGTCTCCAAACAAGATGGCTGCCAGGTCAGCTTAGTCAATTACCTCAGTAACAAGAACAGTTTGGTGTTTATGCAGCAGGGTTGCAGGTTGGTGTTTTTAATGCACTTTCTCTGAGCTTTAAAGCCTTTTACTTTGAAGGTTTGGAGTTTCTTTTGAACCTAGAGAAGGGGTTGAAGAGTTTTGTTGTGTAAGGTTATGAATTAGTGACTCTCTCTTGATTTTACTCTTTAAACTGATGGATAAAAAAAGGTCAAAGTAGTGACCCTCAAGCCCGTGGCTTTGTAGTTTTGCCTCTGTGGCAGCTGTCACCCTCTGTTCCCGGGGAAGGAGCAACAGGAAGTAATAATCCATGTTTGGTAATGTTTGGGGCCTGGAGGTCTGACAGGCCTAATGGTGCTATGGTGGCCAAACCACGTCTGACTGAATGAGGCCATGAGATTCATGTTTGAGGTTTTACTGCAGAAGGATATACATTAACATTTAGCTAAGTCGTGATTCTGTGCGCATAGATTTGATCATCGAAAAGCCCACAGCCGTAGTCATTACTGCAGCTTCTCTGCTTGTTATAAATAAAGGCACAGATGGCATCAAACAAAACGTTACGCAAACATCTCTGAGGCCTCCAGGGTTACTTTATCTCATTGTTTGACTCCTAATGAACCTTAGAATCTCTCAAGGTTGGTTTGCTGAAAATGTCTCCAGTGTGTAGTGTGATCAAACTTATTTGTTTGTACAAGTGAATTAATCTCAAACCACAAACAGATGCTGTGCGACAGATTTAGCCACCAGTTTATTTTTGTTCATAGCCACTGGGCAGGTGGACCTGAGACGATTGGCTGTCAGTCTGTTCTGAGTCTCAGTTTGAAAAAGTGAAGACAGAACTGCTTTTAACCTGCAGTTATTCCATTGACCATCAGGGGGAGATCCAAAGGGGTCAAGAGGAGAAAACAGTTTTGCCAACTCATCTGTGAGGAAAGTAGGTAATGACTGGTCTAGAAGTCTCTAGAGGACACCAAACAACCTCATTACCTAATTTGAATGATTGGAAATTTATGCAGTTGTCATGGATGTTGCAGGAAAAAGTAATAACATTGCAGGAGAGACAAAAAATGAGTACAAAACACCATAAATATGTTTCGAACTACAAAAAAACTTCCTTCAGCTGATCCTTTTATTTTCAATTTTTTATGTTGAATATCAACCCTCCTTCTTTATCTTAATTTTGAATCAGCAAAAGTGACCTAAAGAGACACAAAGATCTACCAGCTGTGTTGACACATGAGTTACTCTTGTGGCAGTGAGGAGGACTTGTCCACCTTTGAGTGGTGTGGGGGGGCACAGCAGCACCTTGAGAAGACTAAGATTGAGCTTTCACACCCGAGTAACGAAACTCCAGCAAATGTCACTAGATTTGTTGCTTGTTGCTTTTTTGAAAAGTCATCGCTAGAGGGGTCTGAAAACTCACTAATCATAGTGGTGAAGTCGCTGAGTTAAATGACGTCACTTGCGTTTGCACGGGGTGAACTTTAAAGTCGGTATTTCAAAATAAGATTCATAGCTAATTGGTGACAGTTATTACAGTTATATCACAGGTTTTAGAGCTGATCATTAAAATGTCAAATTTATGTTGACAACCCAATAACTCAAGTATCTTTAACCTTATGAGGGAAAATGGGTTGGAGCAGTCTACAGTGCAGCATCTGAAGTGCTCTTCATCCAAAGGACAGGCCGTTTTTATTATGAAGTGGCATTGGTGTTAATATAATCCATCCAACAGGTTCGTACTGCCGCAGTGAAAACATTTCACCGAGCCTCACTGCTGCTCTAGCAACCAGCAGCCGTCCTGGCTCCATTATTCAACAACGCAGGCACTTGCCTCTGGAAATGATATAGGCTGCAACATTGTCTCATGCATACAAATGGGAAGGTTAGCATGTGATCCATCCTGGAATGGATTGTACTCCTCTAGCTGTGGCATCAAGAAAGAGCTCATAGCAGGATTAAAGTGCCTCCCCCGTGCCCGTGGCGAGTGAATGTGAGACGACATAGTGAGATTGACAGTATACTTGACGTGTTATCTGCTCACCCCGAGCATAAGGAAGCTGCTCAGATGGTCAAGCAGCAGCTCTCTTCATATTTCTGAGATGAGAGATAGCAGAAGAGAGACTGCATGCAACTCCAGCCTTCATCCTCGGCTGCATGGCTAGTTGCTATAGCAACATGACTTCGCATTCCTTTTCACCTGCCGTTTTTGATCAATTCTCACTCCTGCCTCTCCCTCGCCAACCTTCCTTTGTCCTGAAATGCCTCGCCACTGCGGCTGACTTACCTCCACTGTTCTTATAAAAGGACTGCTGCTGACAAGAACGCTGTTTTAATTCAGAGGGTGCTCTGCATGGGGCAACTCCGCTCCTACAGCGCAAGTCACGCCCCGAGCTAATGATTCATCAGGAGCAGGGGGCGCTCAGAGTGTCCCTGGACCACCTCAAGTACTGTACAGCACATCATGACCCTATGGAAAAATTACAGCAGCATCTGACAGAACCAAACCAGACATCTGTGAGAGTTGCAGGGCATCCTCTCCGGAGACGTCGAGGAAGACTGAGAAAATTGTATAGCCAGGGGTTAGATGTGATCAATTATATGCCACACACACTCTTTATAATGTATCTGAACTGTGAATACGTGTCACAGAAACGGTATTCTGCTAATTAGCCAGTTTTAATCAGGCAAGTGCAAAGAAGAGCTCTGCGCGGGGTCCTGCGTAATGGGTGTATAGATGGGTAGTGACAGGCAGTCCTTCGTGAGGAAACCAGGCATGCAGCGAGTAAAGCCTGAGCTGGAGGCACTGAGGCGTGACAACTCTGCTCTCACGTAAAAGTACATTTCTAGTCCAGTGATATCTGCTCAGCGCTCTATTTATACCTTTACATCTACAGTAAATATCCACAAACAACGAGGAACGTTTGTGCACATTCACAGGCACGTATAGGCAGAGGGATTCAGCTGCATGTCCACATTCATTTAGAGGAATGCTCTGGATTTCTCACATGCAAGAACAAAATACAAATATAGTGCATGCTGCTCTCTGTCTCCCACACACTTGCACAGAAACCCACATGCAAATTTGCAAAATGGAATACGATCAAGCTCGTCTTCCTCCACCCTGCTTTTTGTGTGCAGTGCAATCATGCAAACGCTTCTACTTACCTCGTGCACATCTGAGCCAGAGAAGAACTGCTCATCATTACAGTCTGCTAAGTAGATCGCTAATTAGATCCTATTACATATTATTCTGGTTCACTTAATTGCAAAGCACAGGACGGTGCAAAGAGAGGATTTTGCAGATGCAGGAAACATAAAAATCATCTGAAAAATGATGAGGAATTGAGCAGTTAGAGTGCAGATTCTGTGATTTAAGGAAGGAAAACTAACAAAAACACAGAGCTTTGTTGCTCAAGATTAATATACAGGGTCTGACAAGGTGGCACTAATCTCCCAGCTCATTAGCACAACATCTGGAGTGGGTCACACCATCCTGCAGAAAGCAGACACAGGAAGATACAGGGAAAGGCACTCTAGCCCATCACAAGGGAGCTGTATTTGTCACCGCATACATGCATGCCTGCTTAGTCTTAAACAATCATGTACACACACATGCATGAGCAGAGATTCACCCAGTTGGATATCCTGCCGTGAAGCTGCAATGTTTGCTGTTTGTTCCAGGTTTCATTGAAAATAACGCCGACATTGTTGATGCATGTTCTGCTGTGGGCTGTGAGTGACAAGAGCAGGTTCAGAGCAGGTTCAGAGCAGCAGTGAGAAATCACAGCTCAGCAATGTCTCCTGTGTCATTTGCACAACAACCGGGTTCCCCCTGAATGATTTAAGTGATGCAGAACAGTGCAGTGTGTTTGTGGTTTTGGGAAACAGTTATTCATGTAACACCCTCTGTGTTCAGCTGGAGAGTTTGAGGCTGTATGTACCAGAGCTCCCCACGTCTGCTGAGAGTAAAGAGTTAAATTATACAGGAACCAAATGAAAGAGAGAGCTTTCTGTTTTCCCCTCACCTCCTCGTGTTGCCAGTGTGGTTCCCCCTGTGGGCGGTAAGAACTGAGAGAAACTAACAGACCTGGTTTGTAAGATCTGGGTATTTATTATGTTTTTAACAGTTCACTGCCCAAGGGGACGAAACACTGAGTGTCAGAAAATAACTGGAGAGTTTCTGGGATTCAGGTCTGAATACTGGGTCACAATGATGAGCGGCTTGCTCAACTCTGATTGAACTGTTCTCATTGATCTGGATTTTATGCAGCCTGAAGAAGAAAACAGAAATATCCGAAATATTAATGAACGGTTGCTAAACATAGTCACTTTCCAACTGTATTGTTAGTTAAATGGTGGACCTGCTTTCCAGGTAGCCTACAGGTAGAAGGGTTTATCATCCTGGATCTTGTTAGCTAGTATCATATATGGAAAACAAGACAAAAACTGAGCATTTGCCTGCTGGTGTGGACATCTCCTGCATCTACAATGCAAAGATGGTTGACTAATTTTGGCCTTTTTTTGTTGCACTAATGTGATTTAACCCCAAAAGATTAGTCAAAAATGTTTCCTGTATGTTTTACTCTGTCAATAAGAAGCTATGAGTCATACAGTCCTGGATGTCTCAGTATCAGATGCAACATTTGCTCCTAACGACTCAAAAGATCCGTCTTGGGAAATAAAAGCCATAAGCAATTAGTATTAGCCACAACGTCCACAGTGATTGGATTGACAATACAGGTTGCTACCTACAGATGGACCGTCTGATTGGTCTGTCCGATTGCTATTTCCAGTCCAAAGCACCCAACATAATGCAAACCTAAATGAACCAATCTAATTTCAGTAAACTGCATACCCTTTTAGGAAACCGAGAGACGAACAATTGGCAGGAGCTTCATTGAAATGATCACAAATGATTCAGATACTCCTGCAGTAAACTCTCAGAGTTATTTCAGACCGGGCTTTATTACTTTCCAAGATGCAGCCGTTTGTCTGCTGAATAATTGTGTTAGACTGGTCAGGAAACGCACAGATGCACAATAAGCAGTTGGATGACTCGCTGTTTTGTGTCTCATGATGCTTGGTAAGTTTCTGTTGGTAGTACCCATCGTAGGAGCCTCTCTGGTGCCAACTCTCCAACCATGCCAGTCAGCAGAGGCAGCAGCAGCAGCAGCAGCAGCAGCTAAGTAGGTCACACTGCAGTCGCATTGGCTCAGCTAGAAAAGGAGTGAAAGACCGACAAGGAGAGAGGGAAGAAAGATACAAAAGACAGATCGAGATGGAAGCAAAATAAAGACGGGTTTCAAAAGGAGAAGGATGTAAAAGACGAAGGAATGACATGAGTACAAAAACACAGGCAGGGAGAAGAGGAAGAGGGGGAGGAGCCTGAAGACGAGTAGCGAGAGCTGAGCGGGTTGACTGAGGAGAGACTGCAGCTAACAGGAAACGAGGCAGAGGAGTCACGAAAAGACAGGAGCTGATTTATAGATGTGGATTTTTTTGTAAAAGCAATGATCATTCAAGGTTGCAGCACAGAACGGCAATCGGATGGAAACGAAGGTTGAGAGTCGATGAGCACTGAGTTTGAAGAGAAAAAGAGGAGATGGTGAAGCAGAGGAGAGGAAATCTTACATACGCACATCCGATCTGCACCGACATGACAGCCACGTCGAGCAGATCCTTCCCTCGTTGAGCTGTATTGTTGTTCCACTTCTATTTATTCAGAAACAGTCGTGGAGAATGGGCCGTGTGTGTAATGGAGCAATTGAATGAGAACAAACAGCCGTATCAAGACAGGGCTGTTCAGTTATTTCTGCGATTTTGTTTTCCGAAGCGGTCCGTTCGGGTAGAAATCAGAATGTAATGAGGTTCAGCTAGCTCAAAAAATACACAATATTCACAAGCTGATTATACAAACCAAAGAAGAAAGCAGCTCTTTGAGGATGATTCGATCAGGGCTGTATGCATACCTGTACATATTTAAATCTGCACTTCTGCACAGAGCTCACAGAACTTGTTCCCTGCATTCATTCATGTCGATGTCACTTGCACTTGAGCTG
This sequence comes from Thalassoma bifasciatum, assembly GCA_008086565.1. Lineage (NCBI taxonomy): Eukaryota > Metazoa > Chordata > Actinopteri > Labriformes > Labridae > Thalassoma > Thalassoma bifasciatum. Next base: position 68,087 of record RPOG01000722.1, on the reverse strand, counting down.
CAAGATGCAGTTTTGGGGACAAGAATTACCTCAGTTTCCTCTATGCCAGATGAGACTGCGACAAAAGCACAAAGCAGCAGTCAGTCAGTCTTCTGCACTTTCTGAAACTTCATCGAGCAGTGCACACAAACATGGATGTAGGATCTGTCCTTTAACTTCTGCACATACAAACAACCTGAATTTATTAGTGCAACTTGTTGACAGCCTGCCATTGTTTTTCCCATTATGGTATTATCATTCAGTGAAAACATCATAGATGCAATGAACACAATAAAACTGTGATCGTGGTTCATTCACAAACAAAACAAAAACTGCGCATAAAGTACAATAAATTACTGTAAATACTTAAGTAATGAACAAATAATTTGTTTTCAATCTAGCAAATGGTTCAAAACCAAGGTCAATGAATTGATTAATTTGGAACCACAGAAAATGGAATTTTTCCAATGACCTTTTGCTTGTTTTCTAGTTGTTGTGGTACAGAACGAAAGGACATAATATCCTGAGACGCCATATGATATGACACCATGCAGATATGGTTTGTAACGTAGCCTGTTGTCGTTGGCAGTCATTGAAACGTTAAACTCAGGGCTCGAGCTTTGAGGCTCCTCACCAACAGCTACAGTTTTGTGCCCATCAGTCAAGTGAACTGCCCTTCCAATCAGGAAAACTTCATGATACTAATATCTTGTTAACAGCAAAATCAGATGGAAATTCACTCCTTACCATTTGTACTAAAAGAGACATTAGTGGTTCAGACCTGGTTGGTTTGGTGCGTAAAAGTTTTCTGGTCTTTTTGAAGCCAGCCTCAAGTGGACACTTGACGAACTGCGGTTTTGAATACTTGCACAAAGGCTTCATTATTTTAGGCGTGAGCTTAACACTTGGGTACAATATGATACATTATTATATGGTGCAGTATGATACATAATGAAAGGATACAACACTTTTCTTTCACGTCACCACAAAGACAATTCAGGCAACTTTTCTTGCCCAATAAAACACCTTTCCTCTGAATCAGCAGTCAGATAGATTAATGTAACGACAGATAACCATCAGTCCAGAGCGCCTTGTTTTGTTCAGCTGATATATCACAGCTGTTTTGTTGTAACTGATCACCTTTAGGAGATAAGCAAGTACTGTTGGGCTCTTTTTTTATGGTTCTGAATCAATAATAATCAGACATGAAACGTCTTTCACTGCACTGATGTTGTCATAAAAAGATTAGATTATAAATGATCAGAAGATGATTTTATTCACCATGACATTTTTTGCGTGGACACAGCCTTTAGACATGAGATCAGCTAAAGTGTGACAACGACCTTACTTAAACTAGCATCTGCGAATTCTGATAAGAGGAATTTTTTTCTTCTTCCTCTTTACCTCTAATCCTTTTCACACAACATCACTTCTCTCTCCTTCACTTCAGTTCTCCTCTCTATGTATCTGTACACAGCATCTTTACTGTGTCCACATCACAGGTCTCGAGCTCCAGAGAGCACATACACATAAAAAATACACACACACTCACTGTGTTAACGAAGCACACTGTGACAGTTTAACACCCTCATTATGTTATTAATACCTGTGGCCGTGTCAATAGCCTCTAATGCCAGTGTCAACGCCCTGTAATGGAATCACTTCCATCAGTGCCGCGGCTCATCTCCTCCCTCTCCTTGAACTGTTTGCCATGCAGAGGGCGTGCAGGCCTCCCACTCAGGCAGCAGCGGGGAGGGGGTGGTGGATTAGGAGAGTGGCGAGGGCACGGGAGAGAGGGAGAGACACCGAGGGAAAAGAGGCCTGACACATTCTGAAGATGTAGTATTGATTGGATAGGTTACCCTCCCAAAAGAGCTCAAGGTTCGCCGTTACAAGTGTTGGGCAGCGAAGTGGCACTGCACCTTTTAGAGATCTAAGGAACTGTCTTTCATCTGGCACCCTGTTGTCTCTGAGAGTATGATTACTTATGGTGTCACACAGGGGGGACTATGCAAAAGGGCGACAGAGGAAAAACATGAAATATGCATCTTGATTACATATGCATTGAGGTATACCTAATGAGTACACGATGAAGCTGAACTCAGAACAGCCAGATCTAAAGAAGCGTGTGTGACTCTTTCACCGTATGACTTCAGTTGCAGAGGTAGACAATAAAAAAAACATGTCCACAGCCCTGTATCTTGAAACCCCCCTGATCAGTCATCTATCAATGGATTGAAAATGTCATGGCAACAGCTGCTGCCTTCGTCCTCCACACTTCCCTCCTTTTCTGTCTTTATTCCCTCTGATTAATCGCTGGCCTTGAGCCTGTTGAGTTTCTGCCAAAGATGGTGACGAATGAAGAGGTGTGACAAGTGTTGACTTCCACAGCTCAGTGGTGGAACACCTTCCTCTGAGAGATTATCACCGCTGTAAGAGATTATCACCACCATGCTACTATGACAGCAAAAAAAAATGATGTTGTTCTGTAATTTTAGTGTCTATAAACAAATCCCGTGAGCTAATGATGACTCAGCAAGCTCACTTAAAAGAAAAGAATCTCATTGGAAGGAGTTCCTCTTTGTATCAGTGCTGACAGACACCACAGGATGAATAAGAGAAGAGTTGGCTTTGGAAGACTATCAACCATCTTTCTGTTTGGTTTCATGCGAAAGTTTCATATCATACACAATAAAATGAAAGGATATTGCAGGAAATGATGGAATACATTACAATCTGATGCAATATGCTACAATACATTGCAATGCCATGAGATACCATATGATCTTATGATAACACTACCCAAAAGGGATATGATCATATGATACAAAACAATATGATATGCTACACCCAGTGTGTTGCATCAGAATAAGGGAAGATTTGATAAGTTACAGTAGGATACAGTACAGTTAGGCTTGGTATGAAGCATCACAGAACAATACTGCTGGGTAGGAAATGGTCCTACGATTATACAATATGATACAACAAAGCTTGATACTGTACAGTTCAATGGGATAGTATAAAATACCAGGACAGAAAACAATACAGCAGAGGTGGAAGTAAGTCACTGATGTACAAGGTTGAAGTCACTGCGGTCCAATCCGAGTCAAGTTAAGCCAGCTTGTACAAATATCTGATGACTTATACTGGGCATTTCATTGAGAAAACATATACAATAGGTAGCTTGTTAGTGACCTATAATAAAAAATAATTACAACAGCTTGCCAAAAGACACATTCACTTAGTTTACATTTCCTTGTGGGTTTTGTACTGACAGATTGTGTCACTGATTTTTGAGCTGCTGACTTTTTATGGTGCTGTTCTTTCCAACCTGAACCCAAATTGAACTGTTCTTGGTGTAGAGGCCTCTGTCACTGCTACTCCCATGTTGACCACATTCAGTCTGTGCCGCATGCATCATGTTTCAAGAAAAAAACATAATTCCTAAGGCAATCTAACTTCAAATAAAATGCAGATATTTAAATTAAAGTCGTCAAGTCCTTTCAAGCCTCAAGTCTGAGTCAAGTCTCAAGTCCCAAAGTCAAGTTGAGTCCTTTATGAGTGTTAGTCAAGCAAGTCTCAAGTCATTAAACCTCCAACATGAGTCTGACTCGAGTCAAGCTGTTTATGACTTGAGCCCCCATTTCTGCAATATAGTGAGATTTGATATGATCAGCTACTATATGAACTAATACATGATAATAACATGGTACAATACAGTGTGATACAATATGTTTTGATATTACATAATACCTTATAATACCCGTATGTTTCATAGGCTAAGTCATGAAGCCAGTCATCGGTGGGGGGTGTACTGGATATGACTGGGAAGTCGAACTTCCTGTCAAACAGCTACATGGCAAAGGCATAGGCTTTATTTTTGTAAACTGGATGTTTCCCCTTGGATACAGCACAATACAGTAAGGTGATATGCTGTTTTTTTTTCATAACTCACGCACCCTTCCACCATGTTTTTATTTGGCTTTGTGCCTCTGAATTGCTTCCAAGGTCAAACAGGCTCAGTCTGTCCTGGTGGTTCCTGATTCAACCCAGCAGTTAATCACTGAAACCTTTGGTTTGATCAGAATCAAACCAGTCAAACACTCGCTGTAGAAAACAAAAGCACAGGCCAGATGAAGCTGCAGCTGGAATATTTCAATATCCAAAGTGATGTTGGGGTTGCCCCCTTTAAGGCAGTGAATCAACTTATCAGTCATCAGAACACCAGAGTCCACTTCATTATCTGCTCTTTGTTTCTTTTTTATGTGATGAGTCACAGCAAACAGACAAATACACAGCAAGACTCCCTCAGTGTTTATCTCTCAAAAGCTTTTTGTTAGGAGCTACATTTTTTTTTTTTGGATGGTCTCTTGAAAACAAATTAAACCAAACAAACTGACACACTGTGTTAGGCAGTTCAACATTGAAATCAGTGACTCTCTGGTGCTTTTGGAAGAGGCTGTTTGGGCGGGATGAGCTGATGCCACGTCAGATGGCGATGACTGAAATTCTGATGATTGTTATATGTCGTTATTAGTCATTCTGATTAAAAAAATATTGGACATTTGACTCCCTCAAGGGGATGAAAGGCGTTAACTGGGATGGTTTGAGGGACTGGTTGTCACTTGTGAGACGATACTGCAGGTGAATTATGGGGCGTGTGGTCAGATTTGGGCATTTTAATTGTCAGTTTTTGCATGGAAAGAGAAATTGCTCTGTGCAACAAAGTCTGGGCGAGGTACAGTTTTGCAATGAGAAAACAATGTCAGCCATGTTTTTTTTTCTCTACTGGTGTTTCTGCGCTGTCGAAGAGGCAGTTTATTTCACCCCTCGTTACATCCAGAGCAAAAGAAGGACATCAGTATGCCATCTGTTTTGGTTTGCATTCAGAACCACAGAAATAGATGACTTTGACTCAGACGGTTTTGTTCACATTTCCTCTGACGTTCAAACTTGGGGACAACTTGGCTCCATTTAGCAGAGGGTGAAGAGTCTTTACTTGCACACATAGATGTAGGGAACATGATGAAAAATAAATACCAAACTCAGAATTCCTTAACATTGAAGACTTCCTGCTGAAACTTTTCCGCAACAGGAAACTGTAAGAGTCACAATGTACCTTTTGGAATCGGAAATGTAAGTCAGAACGACATGTTAAAGCATTTCTTTTTAATTAGAGAGTGGTCGTTGACACAGGTACCTAAAAAATGTAAAACCATGAAATATTTATCCAGACCTCTCTTCTGAGGACAGAGCCTGTCGACTGGATGGGACGAAGCTCTGAGATGAAACTAGAAATGATGTCTCATCATCCCGCCATCACTTTGTGCTTCAGTCACAGGCACCAAACCAGGACAGGACTGTGACGAAAATAGCACAGTCAAGACTTTATAAAACACTTAAAAGTTAGAGCTTGTGTGTCTTTCTGGTCACGGACATGTCTTTCATGTAGATCTGTGTGGACGGGAGCTTATTCACATTTCCCCTGAAAAACTGGGTATCAATTTTTTTCTTGTATCATTACTAATGACATTTTTTCTTTGTTGCTCTGTGTGTGTTTGCGTGTGTGTGTGCCTGTGTTTTCCTCTGGCAGCGTGACTTTCCTAAACGCTCACAGACAGTAAACTGTCAGTAGCAGCAAACTGGTGCAATTATTCTCCGGCACTGATTGATGACACAGCGAGCTCTATCTAATGTTGAGGGCCCTTTGTACTACACGCCCTTCTACCACACAGTCACACACACAAATACACACGTGCACACAGATTTTTTTTATTTTATTTTTTTTGTGAAGAGCAATGAAAATGCATACAGCAGGTACTTGTTGGAGCTGGGTATTCGAGGGTGATACATCACAATCCTCCTCAAATGCAAACACTTGCAGAGGCGACACGTTTCATAAATCCCCTGAGGAAGGAGAGTCAGTGTGTGTGTGTGTGTGTGTGTGTATGTGTGTAGCGTGCCTGTGAATACTCCCCCGTTATCCTCCTTCAGGAAGTGACCTCTATTTACCTGTCATAAGTCGTTACCTCCCCCAATACACACTCAGTCACATACGTTTGCTGCAGTGCAATGCAGCATAAAGTCAGGGCTATTCATGTACACGCTGCCAGCTCAGAACCAGAGGGATTACAACAAAGACACGCTTTAAAAAGAGAGTGACGAGAGGACAAAAACAATATAAAAAGAAAAAAAATACACACCATGCATTGCGAAGCAGAAAGAGAAAAGGACTCGTACAGGCAGACAGTGAGAGAGGAGAAATCTGCAGCATCATGAAGAGTAAAGTATCTCCCAATGCACTGAGGACAAGAGCCTTTCATTTTGCACTGCTTACAAAAGCATATGCAGACAGACGCCCCCACACATTCACTCACTGTTGGAGGGGAAGGAGGGTTGGTTGTGTAATGTATGTAGTGAAAGGGGAAGAGAGGGTGTCTCCGCTGAGGCATCGGCCTTCGGTAGTTGGAGATCCTCGGAGCGGAACAGATTCAGCTCTCCGCTTTGAGGTTCGGCTGCAAACCCGCCTCAGCCTTTGAACTGTGCACGCGTCTGGCCTCGTGGCCCGCGGTAATTAGCATTTCACCGGCATCCATCTTCAAAGGCAGCGGGGGAAGCAAGGAGCATCGCACACACGCGTTCATATCAAAAGAGGCTCCTGTCCTCTGCAGCGGCGAGGTCCAATGTCACCGTTTGGAAAGCTGCTGCAGTTAAACACTCAGTGTTCTCAGGTCAGGCAGCCGGGGCCTGACAGTGAGTGTGTCTGCACAATAACACGTGTTTGCTCCAGAAGTGGGAACTAGATCATAAGGTTATCTATGAATTCTTTAATGGAAAGGTGAGAATGCAGCTGCTATGACTGCCAACTCTTTTTATTACAGTTGTGCCCAAAAGTTCACACCCCCCAGCAGAATTTATGATTTTTTGGCCTTTTCTCAGAAAATATGAATGATAACACAAAAACCTTTCTATCACTCATGGTTAGAGGTTGGGTGAAGATGTTAATAGAAACTTCAAAAATGACCCTGTTAAGAAGTTTACACAACTCTGGTGGTTTTGGCCTGATAAATGCACAAAAGTGAACACAAATGTGTTTAAATGTCTACGAAAGGTAACCATCCTCACCTGTGATCTATTTGCTTGTAATCAGTGTGTGTGTATAAAAAAATGATCAGGGTCATTTTTGAAGTTTCTGTTGTCATTATGATTTAAAAAGAGTAAAAACAGTTGTTTGTTAATAAATGTCTTCACCCAACCTCTAACCATGAGTGACAGAAAGATTTTTGTGTTATCATTCATATTTTCAGAGAAAAGGCCAAAAAAATCAGAAAATTCTGCTGGAGGGGGTTCAAATTTTAAGGCACAACTGTATATCATAGTGAAAGATATGCTCAAAAAATATAAACAATTTGTTTTATGACATTTAATCAACCCAAAAATAATTAGTTCTTTAATGAAATAACAAACCCAATTAATTTTTTTCTGTTTGCGACTTTGCTCTTTTGTACTGTTGGCATTGGCACCTACTTACGGAGGATAGCCCCCCTATTTTATTGCAGTTTGAAAGTTTAAAAAATGTAATTCTACATTTGAAAATTATAGTGTTTATGACAAATTTAATAAAACATGTAATTTTTGTCACTCATATATGCTTCACACCTGACAGCCCATAATGTTCTGGCCTCAGCCTCTGATCTTTCCAAATCCTAGAAACACTGGTACTGAGTGCTTAAATCAATCGCAGGTCTTCTTCCCTATGTGTAGAAATTCAACATCCTGCAGTTGCATAAAACATGGGTCTTATCTCAGTGGCAGCTTTTGTTTATTTGAAGCCAAACCACTATAATTATAATATTGTAAATGAGGACTTAATTTAGTTTGGTGAAGTTGAGGCAAAACCCCAGACTGGTTACCTTGATATCTTAAACATCACTGAATTACAGAAAAAAAAACATCTTACAGTCGGTGCAAATTACAACTCCAGTATTACTAGTACTAATTTTCTTTTCTTACATACTGTGCATTTGTACAGTACATTGGAGCTAAAGACCTTGAGGTGAAGAAGTCTGTGTCTCAGATGACACAATGTTGGGTTGAGTCAGCATTTAGAATATGGATACCAACAATAATAATCCTCATAACTCCTCTTCAGAGAACCAGTGGTTGATTTCGCAGAGAATATGTCTGTGTTTTTAACAGCGTATGGTTTTAAGGAGCCCGTGGTCACAGCACTTGATCACATTATTAGTATAATACACGGAAAGAGCTGCTGAATACTAAACCCAAGATAAGAGTAAGACTTGTGATATTCTTTCTTATTAACATTAATCATCTCTCAACAAATTCTTTGAAAAGACAAAAACAATGTGATCCAGATATTCAGTGTTATCTGTGAAGCAAAAACCCATTTCTGCCAATGCTTTATCACCAAGGAGCTTCAATTGTTGTTAAAAATTCAATCCAAAAACACAAATAAACCATATGTGTCAGTCTCTTGCAGGAAATATTCCCATCTAACACACTTTTAACACATTATTAACTATTTATTTCATTTAAGGAAAATTTCCTCTCTTTGAAAGATTAAAATTGTATTGGTTTTTTTCATGTTTTCCCACCATCTTCTGAAGAAAACCAACACCATCCATCCATGAAGTGACAGATCCCACCAGCTCCAGAGCATGTTGTGACTGTTGTCTGACAGAAGTAGCGTGATGTCGACATAGAGCGCCCGCATTGGGAGGTAAAGACTCTGACCTTGACACGAGATGGTCGTTTGCTGCTGTCAGTCAGCGTCCGTTTCAGGAACAAACAGACAACCGCTCTGTCACGAGACCACATGGGATGACGAAAACCAAACCAGAGCTTCAACAGATTTCAGTGGAATAACTTATTCTGTGACTGTGCTGAGAAAACACGTTTGGACTTTTATGCAAATTTGTTGGGAAAAAAAAAGAAGTTTATCTTTCAACAGCCTTTTTATCAAACCAAAGTAAAATATTTCCAACCTCTAATCTTTGAAATCATCAGATAACAAGATATGGCATGTTGCTTATTGCCTTTTGGATAAAAGTTATCAAAGATGTGACTGCTTTATTAAACTTGTTTAAGTGCATCTCATCTTTGTTAATAAGCCCGTCTGATCCAGTGTCGGTGACCTTGCTGTCGTCAGCTGGCCCAGTCAACCTGCAGCTTGAAATCCTCTGCTTGATGTGTCCTTATGTGAATCAAAAGTGCACTCAGAGGGAGCGTACTTAACACCAGCAGCACGTCTGCAAAGCTTCAGAAAGAGTCGGCGTCTCATGAGGTCTATCATTAACCGGCAGCTGCTTATGATAAATAAAAGAGTTGAACTGACAGAAAAGATGTCAGGGTGAAAAGGAAAAGGTCCGGGATCGAGGGCGTGAAGAGGCAGCGGGAGCATTAGAGAAAAGAGACGCACGGGTCAGAGGGAACACGGGAGATTAGACTTGGAAACATAATGGCGAGATGATGTTGTGACAAGGTTAAGCTGAGCGAGGCTGAGGGACAGAACACTGCGTACCATACGTTAGTCATAAATGACTCAGCTGGGTTTGATGCTTACCTCTGTGGCACTCTGAAGACATCTTCTCTGTCTATTAAGAGCTTTACATGTTTTTTTGTTTAGCTGCATATTCATATCTCTTCCCTGAGGCCGTTTGGATGCGGAAAGAATTGATTTGAGTAAGCCTTGATGTTCTGCATAACTCAGCTCTACAGTATACACAACTCCTTACAGAGTGTCTCACTGAATACAGAGGCTGAGCTCACTTCACTGCTTTCTGTAGAGATGTTCTTATACAGTTCATTCTATGGGTTTGATGATGTCAGTTCCAATACCAAGACATTTACATAACTGATCAGATGTAATATTGGAAGAAAAACCCAATTTATTAACTCTTTGGCTTTGTCTGTTGTTGCGTACTGTCTCCCTGGAAAAATTTTAAATGTGCTTCAATGAAATTCTGTGATAGGTTTGTTGCGATTACTCATCTTGTGATGGATTGATTAACAAGATGCAATTTATCTCGCAGCCCTACTTTGAGCTAACAGAAATGCTTATCTGCTGTTTTTGTTCAAAAAAGGGCTTTCCATTGACAAAACTCAGCACATTCATGAATCTGTTCGTCAGTTTGAGAGTTTTAACGTGCTCAAAAAGTCACAAAACTTTTCACATGATTTAGTTACAACCAAAAAATAATGAATCCATTGGTTTCACACATTCACAAAAGCAACAATGGCTTAAGTTCAATTTATTTTGTGAACTGGTTCCATGTAAATGCATTGAGTTAGTTGAAAGCAATGACTTTTAGTTATACTTAATTCACCTTAAAATTATTGTTGCCCCACTAACTTCATACATTTAGTTGAAACCAGTTGACATCACAAATGTTATGAAAGTCAAGGTTTCATCTTTTTGAGTGCAAAGTTATGGTTGATTACACTCTAATGACTCACAAACTGCAGCCTCCTCAGCTTTTCCCACCAACATGCGTGATTTATTTTTGCTTATTCATCTATTGGAAGGGAATTGAGCCTGAAAAGATCCAAATTTTGTGTCTCTAGGAGTTTCATTCTGAGGTTGTTAACCTGATCTTGATAGATGTAGTGTGTTTGGATTTCGTCTTTGGATGTAGTGAACCCTCTCTGTCTAAGTCCAAGTTTTGTACTTTCTTCTAGCTCCAATTTTTGGTCTCTACCAGATCAAGGGTCTTGTTTTCATCTTAAACATCTCTGCAGTCGAAATCATGGCGTTATCCAATATTTTCCTATACATTTGAGTTCGAATTGCACAGAAGTTTCTGGCTGACCAACCCTTTGACAGACAAGCCAACATTATCATCTCTAAAGCTGTACTCCTAAAAATAACAAGAGCTATTTCTGTTTGAACACTGAGAGAATCTTAAGTAGATAATTATGATAATTATGTAAACTCCTAAAGGAGCTGTTATGGTCTGAAGCATATACACATCCACCATGTGATTGTGCGGAGGCTTGTGTCCGCTGACAGCGTGTCTGACTTCATGTTTTATTCATGGGGCGAGTGTCTACCTCCCATCACTCAGACAGGCTAAGAAGATGTGCCAAACATGGTCATGTCATCAGCCACCACCTGACTTCATCTGCATGCAAATGTCTCCTGCGCACGCCGGATAAACTCAAGGACACACACAGACGGAGGCTCTGCACTCTGCACACACTCTTTCCTGGACACTTGGATTGAGCGGACGCTGGGTGTTCATACAGCAGGGGGGATGAGTAGGAACTCAGCAGTTAGGACACATCACTGACAAGAACCATCCATCACGCTGCCCCTCCCCCCTTACAGACGGAAACCAACGCTGCAAAATGAAAACATGACTGACATCCAACACACGCTTATCACACCCAAGATCGCCTTGTTCAACAGTCTGATGTTTTAGAGCAGAGTCAACACTTTTTTTCAAACCAAGCGAGTGGCATCGCTCACTCACAGCTGCTGGTTTTTTAAGGCATTTACCGAGCATGCTGGGATACCGCAAGAACTCCCACTGCGAATTTTTAGAGGACAAAACAGGCCCACTAAAATATTAAAGGACGCTGTGTCACTGACTGTTGCTGCGGGCATTTTCAAACCAAGCATTCAAAGAACAACAGACTCATTCAAGTACAGGAAGTTTTCACCAAGCAAGAGAAAAGTTAGAAAATGCTGCATAGACAATGTCATAGCGGCTCTTTTCTTTACCTCTGCTACTCAGGCTGTGCTGTTATTTTCCATAGAGGCTCTGAGCTTTGGATCACCCAAGATCAATATACTGTATGTTTTTCTTTTCGCTCAGCCCCAAAGAATGACAACTGTATTAAGATTATCAAGACTTTCAAGATGTTTTTTTGTTTGTTGAGAGGATTTGAAAGTGGATAGAGACAGAAACTTAGAAAACAGAATGGCAGAGCTAGAAAAATGGTCCCAACTTTGTAGCCTCGGTACATGAGGTGCATAATTTAACAGATGAGTTGCGCCCAGTTTTTATATTCTTGTGATTGCTCAAACAACTGTGTGTCTGTTGTTTGGTGCTAAGGAGGTCTTTAAGCCAGTTCAACAAAAATATTCCAATATGCCTTAGATGTTAAACAATTGGGTAAATCTAAAAAGACACCCTAGTAATTTTGTAACATTACTTAAGACCATCGTTTGATTCTTTTAGCTCTGTTTTGGGTCGCCACCAACTCAAGAAGATAGCTCCTGACTCCTAAGAATAGCTTTTTATACAACACAGGTTGACAATACAAAAATATATACGAGATGTAAAAAATACAGAATGAATAAAAATGTAATCGGATGGAAAGATCAAAAGTTTTTTGTTTTTTTTAATAAGCTGCTTCACTTCTTAATTTTTCATCCATAAAGATTAGGATTTGTGCGATGAGTCTTGACCATGGACTTTGTAAAATATAGAGATATTTAAAATATGTTCCTGATGCAGAGTAATGAAGCTGATTGATGGATATGATAAAGATTTTGAGCTTCCTGTCTTTGAGCTATAAGGCGCCTGTCAGTCATGTGAGCTGAGCTGCACCTCTGATTGGACAATTTCATGACGCTTATATTTCCCAAACGGCTCAGTTAGGAAAACATTCACTCCCCATGCAGTGCGGGCGATATGGAAATTAGTGTTTCAGACCAAGGCCATTTTTTTAACCAGGTTTCTAATGCCACAAAAGTCCTTTTTTTGGCTTGTTGTGTGTGTGGTTTCCAATCATTCTGCAATCAGCTTCAAGTGGATTCTTGCTGAAGAAGTTAGTAATCATAACTTAATCAAAAATGATAACTATCCAAAATGGAAGCCTGATGTCATAGTGCTGGTCTAAATTTTTTACTTTCTTGTAGCTCCATTTCTGGTTTCCAGCAGCTCCTGCAGGAAATATCTTTCTCTTAAGCTGCTGAATACTATAATTTTTGTTCACTGGTGAATATGCCTTTGTTTGTCATTACAGCCCTCTCCTCCTGTCTAAGATTAACTCCAGTCAGGCTGTGTCACTATTGTCCATAGAAAATTGTCTGTTTTATTCACTGACCTGTAAGCAAATCCTAGACAAAAGAGGAAAGACCCAAAATGGCTGCCTTTTCACTGTCTGCTGGTGAAAGTCCATTAAATCTCACTGAGGGAGGCTCACAGGCGACTGTGCCAGTCCTCTGGCTGAAGGCTGGACGCTGGCAGAGGTGGCTTGTCAAACACTAGACAATACACACAACAAGGGAGGACAGGGAGAGATTAGCAGCCCGCTGGCTTGTTTCTGCTGCTGCAGCCGGAACGACATCAGTCACACTGGCTGCCAAGAAGAAAAGACTTTTATCAGGGTTTTGTCTTTTCTTGTTTTGGCCTCTTTTTTTTGTATCTTTTATTCCAATCCAATATCTACAGCAATGTCAAGTGAAGATCAGACTGGGCTGTATGACATCATGTATCTGTTTGTTACCATGAAGAAATTGTCTGAAGATGTTTGGAGACTTTGATGGGTCTTGACTTTCATTTGGGATTTGCTTTTGAATGTTTTTATCAGTTTTCTTTGATACACATGCATTTATTCTTGTTTTCTGCTGCTGAGAGGCTGCTGTGTTTGTAGAGCTACAAATGAAAAACTGATATTGCAAACCTCTGAATGCACCCCATACTAATTACAGCAGTGGTTTATCATCTTGTTTTTTGTCACCTGTTGAATTTGAGTGCGACATTCACTGTCTTGATCTCCACCACCTCCCAAGTATCCGTCCTTTTGGATACACAGTTCTCACACTTTTTCAACAACATGGCTCTTTTTTTTAGTTTCCAGTTTAAGATGGTAAAACTAGTGAAACTGACACTTGTAGAGCTTGGCTTGTAACTTGATATCCAGAGGATAATTCCTTGTACAAATGTCAGATCATCAATAAAATAAGGTAGTTTGATGCAAAACACAATATTACAAGAAGGATAATATTGCGACATTGCCATACTTTATTCAGGGCAGTAAAAATTAGGGAGCCCAATACAACCTATTCACTGTTGATACAATACTTATAATGCAGCCTTGAGTATCAGCCAATATCATTATTGATCCCAAATGATATCAGCACCAATGGTGTGACGTTCAGCTCTATTTTTTGGATCTCCAAGGCTTGAATAATCCTTGGGGAATATTTAAAGTTTAAAAGTACTGAACTTCCCATCACCGTGGGGAACTTGTGTGTGACAAGTTTTGTACTCAGTTGCAACGACTTTTTTTGACTTTCACGAAAAATACTGCCACACGACCGACATCACCCCTACCCCTTGTTTTGTTGCTCGTAAGCAACTTTGCACACGCCGTTGTAGTGATTTTATGGAATCTACATGCTGGATCCAAGCGCTGCTGGATAGAAATGCTGGGGCAGAGTAAGGAATGGACTGCTTGTATCGGAAATTTTAGATGCAGGCCAATAAATTTTAGCTGATATCTGACCAATAACTATATTGGATTGGGACGCCCCTAGTCAAATAACTAAAACCTTAGTAGAAAAAGCAGGAACAGCCTCTCTTTCTTGTGTTTGGTTTGGCTCTCTAGACAATTTTGCACCACTCTACATTATTGACCCTCTGTTTTCTTCTTTTAATTATATTTTCATTGTCTCCCATCAATTAAGTCTTGTTCACACAACCTTTATCCACGTCATAAGCACCACCTTGAGGAGTGATAGTTTAGTGACAGGGTGAGATATATTGGAATGGAAATATGCTCAATCAAATATACATCCATATTTGGTGCCTGTGTATCAGTAATTTTGTCCCATACGACAGAATGACGATACGCTTCCTAATCAATATTTTGTCCCACTGACATTCATCAACAAGTGACCTTTCTTATGATGCCAAATTGATTTAAATCACTATAATGATTTAAAAGGAAGAAAAAAAAGAGTTGGATTGCAACACCTCATCCTTCAGTAAAATTAACTGAAGGTTGAGTAGCCTCTTCTGAAGCTTTCGGCATCGTGATTAAATCCCACCTGCTGATTTACACTTAAAGTGCATAACAAGGTTTCTAATATTTAATATAGACTCTGTGTCATTTAGTGCAGACGTTTATTGAGGGTTTGTCTCTCTGGAGGAATTCTAAAAGCAGGTAATAAAAGAGGGCTAAAGGTTAATGTGATGAGAAACCAGAGAGCAGGAGACATCATGACTCTTTGGTTATAAGAGGGGGAAAAAATCAAGATACATAGCACAGGTGACTGAATACACACATCACATAGATATTCATCTGACAGGTGAACTGAGCCACGATGAAGAGGTGAAAGCTTCACGTTTTATTACATCAGACTCATCATGTTTGACTTCATATGTCAAATTTAATCCTTCTTTAATCTTTCTTTATGAGCAGAAGCATCATTTCTAATACCACTGTGTGTGAGCTCTGCAGAGGTGCATGCAGCAAACTTGTGTTCACTGTGCTCCCTGAATCCCTTCTGCCTCGTTGCAGATGATCACGACATATGTGCCTCTGCTTGTGCTTCATTTATTTCCGCCCGTGTGTTTTGTAAATACTGAAAAGTCACGTTTTTAATTGGTCTGTTTGTTTTGCTACTGCTGCCATATGGAGAGTCGAGCTAATTCAATCTCTTTTTAAATGACAGAAATGTTTCACAGTCCAAATAAATTGGGATTTATTTTGCAGTGGGGACAGAATTTGTGCAGAGAAAAGAAAAGGTTACTCATCTCACCTTGATCTCCCTCCTGTTGTGACTTGAAAATATCAACCATGGGAGACAGTGAGGGGGAGGACAGGTGCAAACTCATCGCAG
This sequence comes from Thalassoma bifasciatum, assembly GCA_008086565.1. Classification (NCBI taxonomy): domain Eukaryota; kingdom Metazoa; phylum Chordata; class Actinopteri; order Labriformes; family Labridae; genus Thalassoma; species Thalassoma bifasciatum. The sequence continues at coordinate 52,291 of RPOG01000722.1, read as the reverse complement.
TGTAAGAGGCTCGACATTGTGTGTGCTGTCCCCCCGCTGAGCTGCTCCATTTCCAAAAGACTGTATCTTTTATTCAGCGTAAATGCGGTGTGGGCTGAGGAGACTGGTGCATTGTGTCTGAGATGGATGGATCCCGATAGCAGCAGTGTGAAAAGCAATGTCTGGACTGAATGGATTCCCTTTGTTGATCTCTTCCTCAATTTCTATCTGTGTTCTGGCTCTCGTATCCTGCACTCCATCTCTCTCTTTCTCTGCTGCAGCCATTTCTTCTTTCACAACTGTAGCAACACACAATCACCTCCCAACCTTTTGTAGCTTTCTTTTTCTTTATCTTTAATGCCCCTTGTTTTTTGTTTTTTTGTACTTCTACCTCTTCCTCCACACATTCTGCTGAAGCACAGAGGCCGGCACAGAGTCAGGTTTCTGTGAGGGAAGAGAAGAAGGAGAGCTGCGAGGATTCGTCACCTGCTATCTTGACAGTTAGATGTATGACTGTGCAGCATCCTCCACAGCTACAGCGTAAACCACCGCATATTTCAAACCCCCCCAGACGTCACCATTTGTCTTTATGCGCAGCGCAGCACGTCTTGAGGGATTTCCCTCAATCCTGGGATGTTCCAGGCTCCCTCTTCTTCTCTATTCCACTGGGCTTTTCAAAGAAGATACATGAGACAAGCTCAATGTTTGGATGGATGTGGTAATCTTAGTGTGATCGCTGAAGGTCATGTTGTCAACAGCTTTCAGCACAAAGCTTCTACAGTCATGTTTATTTCTGATAGAAATGGAATATGCACACCTGGTGGTCCGGTAATGAAAGGGAGTCTCCTGCTCGGGCTTGTTTGTGTTTTCAGCAGGGAGCAGCTCCTAATGGCAGCTCTTCAGCATGTGACACAGAGGTGTTAATAAATGAAGAGTCATTCAGTGCCAAAGGGGCCTGAGAGAGATTGGCTGATATGCATGAAGACATTCTATTCAATATAAAACCAGTGTCATCAGCAAAAAGCTTGGATTAGATATCTCCATAACAGATAAATAACAGATCAGTTCATTCTTAAGTTTATAAGTTATCAAAAAACGCGAATAAGGTTGATAAAAAAATCCCCAAGCTCAAAAAGGTGGTAGAAATACAACTTAAGTTTAAGCAACTTGGAAAATAAAATAAGAAAGATACTTAAAATTTTGAATCCCAAATGGTAAAAGAGCAATAAAAAATTCACATAATCAATGAGATGGCGTCAATAAAACTTTTTGCAGTGTAACCAATTACCAATAACCTGCTACTCTATACAAGGAAACCTTTGTTTACAGATGACCATTCATCTTGCATGGTTACAGTCTCAATGCTGAAACACGTATAACAGTTTCAGAGGAGATAAAAAACATGATTCAATCCCCTGGACATAAACTTAAATAGTGCACCAGAATCAAATTATTCATCTTTAACAAATTGCTCATTCTAAGAATACAGCAACACCATATATAACTTGTAAAAAGAATTTCAGCAATTTTAAAAAAAGATTATGTCTAAGGGACAGTATGCACCACAAATGAACAACATGATGAACTTCAAACAACTTTCAGTCACAATATTTGTTTTTTGGGCTATCATCTGTCTTCAATACATCATTATCCAAATTCTTAATGATGAAACCACACATTCATTTCAATTCTGATACTGACTTTTGTTTTGGCGTCAACCGAAACCTCAGCAGAATGCAGGTGTGCTTTAAAAAGATGCAACTTTTTTGCAAAGTGGAGACAAAATATGCAACATAAGCATCCACTTAAAATACAGTAAAACTGTCAGTATTGTTGAGGAAATTTCAGGAAGCTTCACCAGGTGAAGAAGCAAACTCAGGAAACTCATGTGGCTCATGTTGAAATAGTTAATAAAGCTCAATCGAGGGGAAGTGACAGACATAGTACACATGGATGTGTGTGTAGTGAAAAGTAATATTTATCATGCCAATTTTTTAAGTATAAGCTTTAAAATGTTTGTTTTGTTTTGTTTTTGACTCCTGACAAGGCTCACTGAAAACCACCTTAAATAGCCTCTTTAAAAGTTACCTGTCTGTGAAATTCCATGTATAGTTTTTGGGTAGTTACCAAAAACGAATCCTACAAGAGTGAGCTAGATTTGTGGTTTTTATCCAATCAGAATCAAGCATTCAGAGCTTCTTGTAGTGACTATCATTGGCTAATTGGGCAGACTGTTTGTAGGGGTGGGTATTGACAAGACTTTAATGACACCAATGCCTTTATCAATTCTGCTTCTTGGTCCAATTCTTGTAAGTTGCTCTGGTGAGTTTTCTTTGAACAAAAAGTAAGCCTTACTGGTTTTCTGTGTCACTTAGTAAATATTGAATTATTCACTGGATCTGGATGTGTCTGGATGTAAATAAATGAGAATAAGTTAAAATCTTTGCACGCGGTCAGTAGGTCCTAGATCTGTGGACACAGCAGCCTTGTGCAAATTCCACTTAAAGTTAACGTCTATTTCGGTAAAGCCTCCACCATTGTCTTGGAAATTCTGCTGCTGACTGGCAAATGTGATTGACGAGGCAAGTCACATGATGTCAACGCAAGGTGTGGTTGCTCCGGCATGATATGAAGAAATGACAAGAGGATCACTGAGCAGAAAGGCTAATGATGTCGATGGATCAAACCATTTCTAATCCATTCATCCCCATCCCTAATTATTTGTGTGCAGTTGAATCTCTCCCCCTTTGATTTATGAGGAACAGTTCATCAGATACAGTTTAACAGATAAATAAAACAGAAACAATTAAACCACTGCCTGTAATAGTTGACTGTTTGGAGTATTGTACAAACTTTTTGCTGTAATCCAAACGTTTTGCCAGAGCAGCTGTGTGATGTGAGAACAGCACTGGAGCCCCTCAGAGGGAGTGAAGAGGTTGTATCCTCCTGTGGGTGTTTAAAACTCTGTTTGACTGCTGTGTTTTGGTTTACAGTGTTTTTATTAAGCGGCTCCATTTCACTCTGACAAGCTGGCAGCTCTTTGAGATTAAACCCGACCGCAGGATCTGTAAACTGAGCTGTCTGTACATCAATATCCCCTCTGGACTCGTACCTTCTTATGCCGCAAACTGAAGCAATTTAATCCATCAGCTGACAAAACAAAAATATACAGCTCAAACAAAAATAAACACACGTCAGCCTCTGAAATGGAAAATCTCACTGCTTCTTCTCTTGTTTTTGTACTTTTAAACTCATGAGTTTTTATTCTCGGGTAAGTGGAAAAGGCACCTGTGAGGGAAGTTTGTGCATAATCTGTCACGAGGTCCCGTCAAAGAGCGACCACAGACTAAAGCCACGCCCGTCTCTTAATTAAAGCTTTACAGCTTCGTTAATATTACGCACAGCTCTCGACCTTCACACCGCTCAGAAGTTCAGGCTCAGATCTCAGAGGGCCGATGAGAGATGGGAGAGAAAAGAGCAGACAAGGACATATATCAGTCACTGTAACTAAGTTCTCCTCCGTGTGTGTGTGTGTATGTGTGTGTGTAAGTGTGAATTTTTGTCGCTGAGTATGTGGGCATTTTATTTGTGCGAGGGTGTGTGCAAGAAGAGAAAAGGGTGAAGAGGTATCAGTCACTGTCACTGAACACCGCAGTCTCTGGCTCACGTCCACAAACCCACACACGCTGAGATACACACAGTGACACACAAACAGAGAGGTACGGGATGCATAATTCATAAAGTAATCAAAAGGCGGACAAAAGCCACAGTCTTTTGAGTCTGTAGGCCCACCAGGATGCAGTCCGACACACACACACACACACACACCAGGCTGCAGTCTACAGAGGCTAACCATGAGGGAAAAGGAGGTGAATAAAAGGAAACAATGAAGAGACAGAAAGAGAGAGAGAGAGAGAGAAAGAGGATGATTTTTCAAACAGCCCTGTCACTTCCCTCCTCTGCCTACAGGCTCCCTCTCATGACTTCCTCTGCTAATTTTCTTATTTAACGACAACTCCTGTCTCCGCCAAAAGAAGCCTCGGAGTAGAAACAAACTCCCTGAGCTTTCAGGCTTTAACTTTCTGTTTCATTTGCCCCTAGTTTCCTTCTCCAAGTTCCCACCAGAGTGCTTCAAAAAGGAGAATACAGTGTGGAAAAGAAAGATTTTATGGATCATCTTTTTCCACAGTAAGCAGTAGGGAAAAAGCAGAATTAGCATTGGGAGGTCGAAACGCAGAAACAGAACGTGACCATTTGACCCCTGGGGTTAAATAAGGAGCCAGAAGCTTTAACAAGAATTATCCCAGACTCCGACTGAAATTCAAATCCCGCATTAAGAAGGTGACTAGAGCAGCTTTCCTTCATTTATGAATTTGTAAAGCGTTGGCCTTTCTTATCCAAACAAGAAGTCACAAAACTCTTCATGTATTTATCTCAGGTAGACTTGCAGCTGTCACTTCTTATTTTAAGTCAAGTTTCAAAGAGAACATATTGTTGTCCTGTTCTAGGGAGCGTGCACTGATTCCAGCTGTCATTTTGGGAATGGTTTACTTCTCAAGGTTTTTTTTGTGATAACTCCTCATGCACGGAAACCCTTCTCATTAAACATTTGTTTTGTTGTATTTGTCTTGATTTGATGCAAAATCTTTTGTTCAACTAGGACGTCCTGGCTTAGACAGCAGCACACACTTTCACACAGACAACAACAGCAGGTTGAGATTACATCAAGTGATAAATGCATGGTTAAATGGTCCTTAAAGAAAGGGTTTTGTGCCCTTTTTAAGCTTAATATTCCCCCTTTAAAAGCTTTGAAGAAGCTTTTCATGATTTATGGAACAGTATTTTTCAATTTTGTTACTTCCTCTAACTGCAGTCTCTATCTGAAACACTGCTTTTCAGCTTTATTACTGCCCACTATGTCACAACAATAATCAAAAATATTTTTAAAAAAGTCATAGAGCCCAGAATGTAATAACTGGTCCATAGTGTATGAACATGCCGAGACCAAACTGTGCAAACTTTTTGACTCAACAATGCAAAATATAAGGTTTTGCCTGCCACATAATGTGATAACTGACCTAAGATGTAAAAAGTTATTAAAAGTTGTTGAAAGTTATTATGTTTTGGGCTCAGTGTCTTTTACTTCATTGACCAGTTATTACAGTTTTTCCCATAACATTTTGGGCTGTATTTACATAACAGGTTGTTGCTACTTGTCATGCTCTAACAAGTTTCATGCCAACAGTGAAGGAGGCTCTGAATGTCAGCAGCACCTGAACCCAACACTCTGTGAGCTTCCTTCACTGTTGCCATTAAACAAATTTGTATCCCTCTTTTTGAAATGACCAGTTTGCCCTAATAGAGCACAATATGCCACAACGTCCTGAAATATCATAAAAGATGTAACAAAACCTGAATTTAATAACTGGTGGATATTGTAACCAAAATGCTGAGCCTAAAATGTTATCTAAAATGTAATAAAACTGAAAATGTAATAGCTTTTTGCTCAAAATAGAGCAACTTGTTACCTTTTGGGTCAGTCATTGTATTTTGGGTTTTATTACATTTTGGGTTGTTGTTGATTACCAGGCTCTAACTGCTGATGTCTGAAATTGATCAGATCTCTCTCAGACTTTTCAACCTAACCTGTAATTTCAAACATTTCCCACTTTAAGTATTAGCATTAATCATTTTAACTTTTTGTTGTGAAAGTATAGTTAGGTTTTAACATCTACTTTCAATTTCCTCTTGAAGTTTATGACGTTTTTTTCCCCCGTTTTTCATGTATATCTTGAAAATAGCTGTCCTGTTAAAGTTGCTTTTAATTCTATGACCTATTATTATCACTGTTATAAAAGGCACATTTCAGCCCGTGTAACATTTATAAAGGGCATTAAGCTGTGACATTTCATCCCTCAGTTGTACGAGGTGAGTCACCAATAAAAAGGCTGCTTTATTTCTGTGTTAGAGGACATGGATGATTGTCCGTGTTATGTGAGGGGGTAATATTTGTGTGTGTGTTTTCGTATGGTGCCACTTTCCCCTCGCTCGCTCGCTCTCTGTCTCTCTCTGTCTCTCTCTGTCTCTCTCTCTCCTAGGGCACAGCTGTAAAAAGCTCTTAAAGCTTTCATCTCTCTCTAAATCCAAACCAGTGTTCCATTATTTATTTATCTGCCAGAGACCAGAAATATCTGCTAAGATCTGCCGAGCCTCGACAAGATGAGCCCCGGCCTTGCGGTGGGTCTCTGGGCAGAGCGGTCACACACACACACAAAAACACACACACAAACACACACATACACAAATAAATGGGAAAATGAGCGCACGAGTGCTGGAAACAGATTCAGACACGGAGGCACATACTCTGTAACGCTATCAGTAAAAGACTGGGACTGCTTTCAGCCGTTCAGGTAATGCACCTGTGCTGAGGCACCTGATAAATCCCAGAATGCTCTGGTGTTATCTGCTCAGGCCAGATTGAAGAACAAGGCTCTAATCTTTGTGTGTTTGGCTCTGTAGGTGTGTTTGTGTCTGCCTCCCTGTCTGCCTGCTGCAGTGCTTTGGTCTGCTGCAGTCTGGACTCCATTACTCCTCCTGTTGATGGTGGAGGGCTATAAATTCTCCCCGTCTCAGGTGTCCCCTCATGTTTACACTTTCTCTCTTTTTCACCTTTAAAATTTGAGGTCTGAGGCAGAACCACCTGCTTCTAAAGTTAGAAAGAAACTTTTTAGTCTCGGTTCAGAAGAAGCTATCAGTTGTTCCTGGTTGGAAAAAAAACTCAAAATATCAGTTAGTTGATGAAGTTCAGGAACATTTGGAAGCTAAAATCAGCCTTCTTTTTCAACCACTCTGGGACAGTTTCTTGTTGCAGAGACTTAATATCACATCTTCTGCAAAGAAAATTCAACAAAGCCCCATCATTTGCTGTAACATGTTTCCGTACCAATCTGTAAGGCTCATGTCTAATGATGTTAGATCGTATTTGCCACAAAACCCAATCAAACCAGAGGATGTTGATGTTACATTTCACTACATTAAATTACACGACAGCCTGCTCTGCTGCCGTCCACCGTGTTTGACTTTATACCTGTCAGTGTTGTCATCAGCTCGGCAGGAGAGTCGCCTCACGCTGTGATCGGATTTAATAACCGAGTTTGAGCGTGACTTTCTCTGACTGTGCGGAAAACTGATGTTTTCACACTGCAGATGGAGAAGAAGGGCATTAAAACATAGGACTGACAGGTCAAACATGCTCACACTCACTTCTGTTGACTGTACTAGCCTAACTTTTGTGAGTAATGGCTGGGCCAGATCATGGAAAGTGAACTAGCTTCACAGATTGGTGATGCTGTCTGTTGTAACAAATACTTGAATATAGGATGATCCCAATTCTCTTCAGATGTATTATTCTTATCAGAGTCAGAATTACTGTATTAATTCCAAGGAGAGATTCAGTGTTTCCATAGCTCTTGATACCATGTAGCAATAAGGGAATAAATGAGATAGAGTTGATAAAATAAGCGATACCATGAACAACAAGTGACAAATAAGCAGTAAGGACCAAAAGCAATAAGAACCGAGGGCAATGCAATATTACATTATTTGATTTGTGATTGAAGCAGGAAGAACTGAACTGAATAGGTATTGCACACTGATTAGGTCTTTTAAAACACTTATAAACAGATTGTGCAGTCTACAGGTGACATATTTTCAGATAGTTAATAGTAATATAAACGTGACCAGGTTTTAAAAAAAAAAAGTTTGAGTTGAGATAAGCCGTTTCGGGAGAATGTCCTAAATCAGGCACGTTTCCATGAAGCACATCAAGCTGCACTCCTGAAACTGCCTTTGACTCCTAGCCAATATATTAGGGTAATTACGGTAATTACGTGTCTGCCAGCACTAGGCAAAAAAACATAACCAACTTTACATTACCTCATGCAAGGCACTTCATTTTCAGTAGGTGTAAGATATGAGTCTATAATCTCAGTTTTAACAATGAAACATCACATAAAGTGTATACAATGTTTAATTCTGCTTAGTACTTTGAGGCTGGAACCGCTGGAAGTATCAGGATGCCCATTCCTTTTCCTCTGAGTCAAACTTATTTTTGGTTTCAGCCAACTGAGTTGTACTGAAATGAATAAAGATTGTTGTGAACCAAAATTCAATGGATGGACTGAAACTCCTCAGGCAACTTTAAGAGCATGAAAAAGTGAAGTTTTCTTTGACTTACACTTGTTCTCATGAACCTTTGGTCACTTTATGCTAATGCAGGACTTAACCCTGAGTATCAAACCGTCGTTCACTTATGCCTGATCGAGCTGTGATTGAGTCAGTCACAGTTTGATGTCTCTCTCCACTCGCTCATGTTGTTGCCTTGCAAATCAGCCGAATTTATGCTCTTAGTTCCTCGCAAATTAGTCTGATGTAGATTTATCCCCCTCAGCCTCTCGCCCCACCATGCCAGCTTGCCTTGACTTTCAAAGAGATGCTGAAATGTTTCATTGAAGTTATTTTTGGCCACGTTACATAATAAGTCTCTCTTTCTGTCTCTTCACATGAAGTGGTGCGATGCTGTGCACTCAGCAGGCCAGTCAGCACTGAGGAACCAATGGCTGTGTGTCTGAGAGATATTTGAGGATGCTTCGACTATAAACAGCAGCTGTCCATCATTCACAAGAATATTAGAGAGCTGACTCCACTGTGAGACAGATACAGTGAAATCACTCTGCCTGGGTGCATTTGTGCTTAAATTTCTGAGCTCTCGCAGAGGCAGAGCTTTTCTTGGCGCACAGAAGCAGACAAACCATCTGGGGTTGTGGAAGTTTTCCCAGTCGACAGGTCGACCTGTGAACCAGTAAACACATAAGACGCCTTATGGTGTTTGATAGGTTTCCATTGGATTAACCAGCCAGCTCCAGGAAAATGTTCTGCATAAATTAAGAGACCTAGATCCAAAAAGTCCAAAGAACTAATAGTATACTTCTTTTAAAAGTACTTTTAGAGTCAGTGAAGTGCCAGATGGTTGCATAAATTCAGGTTGTTCATTTATTTATTTCCCACCTCTTTCAGTAATTCTATCTTTTTTTAAGACTTCTCTTTTTCCATCTCTAGCTGCAAGGATGACGAAAACTCTAAGGGCAAAATTTTTGGAGCAAGTAGTTTTTTGTAAACTTTAACATTTCATGTGTTCACCAATTGTGACACAGCAACAAGTAGATCAGAGCTTTTTGGAAATTGTTGAAGCTTCTGTGAGGAGTCTTTAACTGGTAATTAAATCGAGAGGAATTAAAAGTGATGCCCTTTTATGACCAACAGTGACTTATAAAGCAACCCATTGAATAAGATAATTTTATGAGATATTCACAGTAAGTGTCCAGCTTTCCAAAGCTAAAATTCAATGTTAGTGATAAATTTTCCATGACAAGGATTACTGCATACACAAATACAGGACTAAATTAGTCAGGATGTAATAGTTGCCACTTTGTCCAGTGGGGGCACCAATACATTAAAAAAAAATCGAAAAATAATTTGTCAGGCAAAAGTAGATGAGTCTCAGGTTTGTAGTACAGCCAAGAGCACTTTCTAACATCAGGGCAACTTCAAACATCATTACAAAACAAACATATTAGAAGTCAAAGGAGAAGTAATGGAGTATTTTGCATAGTCTTATACGAAAAAAAGTCATTCATGAAAATGCAGCAAGTGGTATTTGCAAGGGATAATGTCAAAACATGGGCTTAAGTGCCCTCTTGGGAGCCCAAATACACGAAGGTCCTCTTTTAAAAGCCAAAAACACACACAAAAGTGCTCTTCTGGGGGCCAAAACAAACGCTTAAGTGTCCTCTTAATTGGAAAAACAAACTAAACTGCCCTTTTGATCGATTAAAATGAAAATTACTTAATTAGTCTGTCCAGTTAAGGCTTTATAATGTGCCATTTGTGCAACATATAAACATGTCTAAAGCGCAACAAGCAAAACTTAGTGCCCTCTTTAGTGACGAGAATGTGCTGTATGTGCTGCTGGGTGATTGATAGACGTCTGGTGCACAGGGAGTGTTACTAGCTTTGCTCATTTTTATTTATCTATTTATACTTTTTCTTAATTTAAAGATGTTAAAATCAGTAGCAAAATGTTCTGGACTTCTTCTGATTGATGTGCAGTGTCTGATCAGGTTGCCCCTCAGGGTTTTTATCCAATAAGAGTCAAGTATTTAACAGGCCAGTATTGTGTGATAGCTAAGGTATTGTGACAGGACTTTGTTGCCAGCTCTTTGTTGTTTCCCCAGCTCTGTTTAACATGCAGATATCTGTCTCTGCAGATAGACTGGGGGACTTGTGGGTTCTTTTATTGGATGTCTTAGATGAACGTTGCTTCACCCCAGGGTGTTAGGCTGGTTTTCTGCAACCACAGCCCTGCCTGATGACTTTGTGATCCGCCTGGAGGAGAGAAAGCTCTGAGAGGTGAGGGGAAGGGCAGATGGGATAGAAGTAGAGGAGGGGAGGTGTGGGATAGAGGAGGCCACGGGGATGAGGTTTCACACCTTTGAGTGGGATGACCAGCGGTGAATAAATGAGGAAAAGGAGGCGAGGGAGGAGAGGACGTGCCCTCTCTTTGTCGTCCTCTGGGATCTGGCTGGACTGTTTTCTCTCAGACTTGGAAGAGAAGCCGAGGAGGGATGAGGAGAACTTGGCCACGGCTGCAGGAGATGGGGAGCAGGGTTAGATAGGGGAGAAGACTCTCAGGTGTTAATTTGTGCCTCGATTCACACCTCCTGCATTCTTCCCAGGAGCTGCAGACCTGGCCAGATGATTGCACCGTCACCTTCGATCAGACCCTGAGATTGCATAAACCTTCGCTGCTATCTATAGGGCCCTGCTCTCTCCCTCTTTCTCCCTCTTTTCAAGCCAAGATACCCCTCTCTTTCTTGTTCTCTTCCTGTCACAGGCGGCTGAACCCTCTTACAGGAGCCCCTTCTTGTCCAAAAAATGTGCCAAATGTAATAAACGTGTGATAGCGCTTGGCTCCACGTTCGGACCTGGCACCACAGCAGCACGAAGGAAATTATGTTTCCAAGTTAAATTGGTTTCCTGGCATGTGATAAGTTGGGGTGAATTTTTAATCCATGACCTCATGAAAATATGTCAATCTTCCAGGTGCTATCGTTTCCTCCCCTCCTGTCACCTCTCCCTCTCTCTTTTTCTGCTTCTTTGCCCCTGTGTCTTTTTTCTCCTGGCTAAAAAAGTAAAAGATAGCAGGTGTGGGACACCTTTGCTCCTCGACCAATTACCTCACCGGTGTATAATCCTCCCTAACGTCACCTCTCTCTTCCCACTCAATCCTTCTCCCTCCCTGCTGCTCTCACTCCCTCACCTCCACCCACGTCATTTCGTCTTCTTTCATCTCTTCCCTTCATCCCTGCAGCCCCGTTCGGCTTCGGCTCACCAATTACAGCAGCAGCAGTGGGCAGCTAGCTCTGGTAACTCCCACAGGCGGTCTTCATGCATGCAGGAGGCATGCAGCTGGCTGACACAACACAGGGTGTTCTCCCAAAGCCAAACCCACCACCTGAGGGAGTCTGATAGCCAAGCTCCGCTGGAAGCTCAGTGTTACTGGCTGTGCACAGCTAAACATTCGCTGCAGCTCACACTCTACCTGCCTGACACTTCTCTGTTGAGTGAACACGCTGAAAGGCTTGTGGACAGGTGAACAAGCCGAGGTACAACCGCAGAGAGTGGAGGGGTTTTGGTTTAAAAGTTTAAACACTGGTGTAGGAGGAGTGGGTGAGTTAATTTGGGTGTGAAATGGAGAAACAGGAGCTTTTGAGAAAAGGAGAGCAGATTTGGCTACTTGGCTTCTTTGAAAAATATCAAGAAACTCTTTTACAATTAAATCATCTTTTCCTACTGTTTGTCAAATCATGCATCCTTGTTAAACCAAAAATAGTGTTGAGTCTTTTAATCAGACATTTGCAGAACACAATACTTTGGTGAACCTTTGTGCACAGTTCTCTGAGTGCAGCTAAAAATCCTCTCAAAGATGTTGTTTCTTAACACCAGCTTTGAGTTACCAGTAAAGCACTTCACTTGGATCAAGGCATCCAAATCTATTTCCAAAGTAGGGCTGTGAAACACTGTGAAACTGTGAAACAAAATTCCTTTCAAAACCAAAAACTATTCACAATCTCAATTTTTATACAGATTTATAAAGATGGGAAGCAAAAAAAGAGTGAAGTTGTATATAAAACAGGCAAATAACAAGTGTTTAATCTATTTTCCTCATTTATTTGTTAAGATAACAAAGCCAGGAAAATAGTACTAGCGGCGGAGGTAGATTCATTTAAGAAACTTAGCAGTACTTGTGTTTTTGTTCATTGTTGTCTGTCGTGGATTGGAGTATTAGCTTTTTTGTGCAAGTTCAAATTGGAACTTGTTGTTTTGGCGTAAAGACATGATGTAAAGGGCTGCCTTGAAATTTATGTTAGGTCAAAAAGTAGATGTTGCTGTAACACCAACAAAAGTTATCTTGGTCAAATAAGATGTGTTGTGTCGATTTTACTTTGGTTGATATAGACTTGATAGTTAACGTCTTCCGGTAATTGTGTGAAATAATTATTCTCTTCCAACCCAATTAATTTTACAGTATTGATACCCTTTTGTTTTCATGTATTGAAATTCTCAATCAAACTCTTCAGTTTTGTAAACCATGGGATTCAGGCAGCTGGTCGTTCTCCCAGAGACTGAAACATGTTTAGAAAAACAGCATGTGTTCAGAGAATGTGGGTTTATGGACAGACAGCTAATCACTGACCTTTGGGATGAGTAACAGGAGTAGTTTTTAAAGTTTTCTTTTGTTCGAGGGCTTTTATGCTTTTACCGAGAGGACAGGAAAGTAGATAGAGCCGGAAACCGGGAGTGGATCACATTTAGTAAAAGGCTGTATGTTTCAGGGGCTACAGCCTCTGTTCTCTTTTTCAGGCTGATATCAAAAACGGGACTTTATAGTCTCTCCTTTATCCTCTGAAAGTGATGCTTACATTGCATATTTCAGCTTTGTATAATTTTAAGAGAACAGCTGCAATCGTTAACTGCTTAAGCATCAATAAAACTCTGGTTCTGATTGAATGATTGAATTACATATTGAGGGCCCAGAGGATGGGTTCTGATATTTCCATGGATTAAGAGCCTCTCTCTTTTTCTTCTGCTTAATCGAAAGTAAATAAGATTTTTCTGAAAAAATAGAGAGAACAAAAAAGCTGTCTCAGAACAGAGTCAAGTTTATCTTAAGGGCAGTGTTTAAGGCCACAGATCTATGATCTAAAATATTTTTTACACTGCAGTAGAGACTGTCTGAGAGCCTGCCAGCTCTCTATTTCCTCTTATCTGATGCATAGAAATCCAAGACACTTTAGCGCGGCTGCTCAAGTGTTTTGTAATCTGTGTTTTTGTGTCAAATAGAAGGAGATTCTTATCGGTCAAATATTAGCGGCAGAGATTATTGAACAGTATTCTGTGATAATGTGAAAACAGAGGGCGAGGAATAAATTGAATTCTGTCATGGAACGATAAGGGTTCATGGGGAAAAAATAGTATCAAGGCCTTTTGAAATAGTCAGAATAAATTCCTGATGTGCCTTCCCTCTGCATTATGACACCAACGGCATCATTCCTTCAAGATATTTCAGTCATTGCAGGGATTCACAAAAAAGAAAAAACAAAAAAGGCAGGGGTGAAAGGATGGATTAGTTTTATTTGTGTGTCAGTCCCTCCTACAGCCAATCACCTTCTCCGCCTTATGTCAGATGGAGCGGGTGCTGCTGGGAAGGCGTTGCAGGGGCCTGACATTAAACAAAAATTAATCCTGACGTGCACAGCTAGAGGCGAGGCAGCAGCAGCGGGGGCAATATTTGACCAAACCTCCCATTCATCATGAGGCATCAGACGGTGACATGTGCCGAGGCCCGGTCAACATGCCAAGAGAGACGCTACACACACTCAACTACATGCTAAGATACTCCTCTGCCTCCCTCTTCCTCTCAGCCAATCAGATGCCATCCTTACAGCAGCCAATCAGGTGCAAGGATCCATGCAGTGGGGACTGTGTCAAAGTCGCAGCCTGTAAGGCAAGACAGCATTAAAATTCATACAGAGCTGAAGCACCAGCCTGAATACTGATCACGCCACAGGTTCTCTCTCTGAAAAACCACAGAAAGAGAGCATTTAACGGAGATATCCTCAATTCTGTGTTGCCTGCGGGCTACATGTAATCATCAAAGCTAATCATATATGTTAGCATCAGCAGAGATGAAGAAAGAGGGAGAGAAAAGGAGGCAAGAGACGGAGGGAGAGAAAATGAAGCAGAGATGCCTGAGATCCCGTTATACAAGGCTGTTGTGTCTCTGATGTGAAGCTGAAGTCATGATGGAGGGAGCAGAGAAAGAGAGAGAGAGAGAGGATTTCTATTTCTGACTCTGTGTGGGGGCAGATGTGGGCCTGTTACCATATGCTGTTGCTATTTTCTCTCTCTGTACATTATGTTTGCGCTTCTTGTAAATCACTTGTTAATGCGGGAGTTAAAAAACGAGGAGGACAGGTACTCCTCACTTCTTTTCAGCCAAGGAGCTCATTACCAGTAAACATCTGCGGAGGACACACAAATGTCCTCATACAAGCTGGTTTATTTCAAAACATATGTTTGTTTGGCGTTCATAGAGACTGAGGAATTCACATTTGAGCTGATGAAGGTTTAAATCAGTCTTTAATGATCTAGTAACTAACTTAGTGCAGTGAAAACATGACTGAGTCCTCACCCCTGTCGTATGAAACATCTGTTGCCCTCAATCATGACCGTAAGCTATGCCATCATGTTTGTACTAATATGTCGTCCAAATCGGTCATTAGAGAGTTTTAATAATGCAAGAAACAGAACAATCTTCTGAAACTCACTGAGACGTCTCTTTGGATTTTTGTGATCTTTTGTGAATCACTAATCATGAAAGGTTATTTATAATGCATGTATTTAGAAGACAGGACAGTGTCTTAGAAAGAGAGATAGTATGTTTTAAAGGTTTAAGGGCAGACTCTGAGCCCAGGGCTGCTGCTCGAGGACCGCAGCCTCTGTCAGGGTGCAGCAAATGTGAAATGGACCGATACTCGATTTACAGATGTTCCATCATAACCTGGAACATCTGTCACATTAATAGAGATGTGCTCTGAAGATTGACTGCAACACTGATTTGAAAAATCACAGCAGTGGCTGATGTGGAGGTTGTAGTCTTGAACATGGTGTGTGTTCAAAATGAGCCGAGAGAAAAAGAGAGAGAGAGAGAGAGGGAAAGAGCTGTCCTTTAATTAAATTGGAGTGCTGTCCCTGAGATTGGAGTTTAAAACATAGCACATTTGGTTCACAGAGTCCTACAATCATAAAATCAAAAGAAACAAGGCTGTTCATCAGTGGTTGTTTCATCAAGTCCTCACGTGTGCTTCTCTGCTTTTCACTTAAAGAAACAGCCTCAACAAACATTTAAAGGGTCACCCAACAAAATCAAGTATTTTACTTTTTATTGCATAATAAATCTAAATCTAAATTTTCTCCACTCAGGTAAAAATTAGATGTGTGTACATTTTAAGTTGGTACATTTTCCTTCTGCACATTACAACTGGCAATCTCTGCAAGTTTCCTCTGAATGGCACACAGGAAATTTGCAGAGATTGCCAGTTGTAATGGAGGACACACCAGTCCAGGACTAGGATCCTCTTTTAACAGTGACTGAGGCTCAGACTCTTGACTGGTCTTAAAAATGTATATAATATATAAATATCAAACAATCTGTACATTTTTTGATAATATTTTTTTACTATAAAGTTGATAATTGTATTTTTTGTAACATTTCTAATGTACAGAGAGATAGTCTATTTTATTAAAATTTTATTTCTATGTTATATTTTGCACTTCATGCTCTTGTTGCACATCGGTTAAGCTTATTTAACTAGATGTTTAACTGTGTGAACATTTTTCATGTCACACCTGCTTTGGCAACGTATGTTTTTCATGTCAATAAGGCTTTTTTTTATTGAATTGAAATGTGCAGCTCTTTTCAAGTTTAACTTGCACATGACTCTTCAGATACTCCTTGTAATTTGAGTTGAAAAAAAAGACTAACGTCATAAACTGATGCTTTTATTTGAAATGAAATATACCCACGTGAAAAGAACCTACATCTACTGTATACCTGAGTCAAGAAAATTTGGAATATTATACATGAGACAAAAAAAGTTGCAGAAACAACCACGATTCAAAAAAGTCTGGATGTTGTTGAAGAGTAATGGATGCATTTTACAGTTAAGCGTTGACTTGTCCCAACTTTCTTCTGAATTGTGTAGTTGAAACAAAACCTGCTGCTGATTCTGGATTACAAAAATGTATATCAGAGTAGGGACACAAAATCCAAATATTTAAGTCTTGATACTGACTTGATGTGACCTATCACTGGTAACAATTTAACAATCTCTATCCCATAATATGTGGATGAGACAGTGGATGACCTTGAGTTGAGCAGATGAATTGGATTGGTCCATTTCCATCAATATCTGGTCTAGTTTTTGGAGTCAAGGACTGAATGGTTGAATCCCTACATCAGACTCATAAATAATCTCAGTGTCAAGGCTGCCATAGTGTCAGATATATTCATATGAAAAGTCTTGGCATAGGATTTGTATCTAGCATTAATATTCTTGTGCCCTGTGCCCCTCTGATCTGTCTCATATTAAACTGAAAGCTCTCACGTGGGTCTGTTTCTGGGCAGACTCTGTTTTTTTTTTCTCATTATTCTGGAAATGGAGTAAAACATGGATATGTTTGGGTTCATGTTAAATCCTGATTTGACTGCAATTTAGATTAAAGAGACCTTAATCCCTGCCCTGCCCTGCCTCCTCCCAGTATCCCCCCCTGTCATGTTGGAGAGCGCACAGAGAGGGTGACAGAGAGCTGCGGCCTCGGTTTCCAGACGTGAATTGACGTATCGCGTAGAGAAGACGTCGCAATCAGTGAACTGAACTTGTGACCTGCCCTGAATTGGCGAAGCTCTGCGCAACAATGGCGGGGAACACAGCCAGAAAATCCAGCTGTCTTTTTTTAATTGTTTGTTTCCGTTCCACTAATTCTATTGAAAATTCTCACAAAGCGTCTCCCTTTCTCTCTGGATACTAATGAAACGTCTCTACAAACACACACTCACTGTTTACGCCACTGTGAGTCTGACTAACAGCCAAACGGATGATAATCCACAGTCACTGTCATACATGATAGCTCTGGAAACAGTTTGTTTGGAAAAAAAAAAAAAATTCTGCAGTTCTGGAGTACTTTCATTTTCACTTCTCCCTCATTTACATGAAATGGCTGAAATCCAGCCAGACTGACATTAATTGGCCACAGCCGTTCTGCTGCAAGTGTACAACACCATGAGTGGGGTCTGAGCCAAGCATATGCGCTGTCACATAATATATATATACACACACACACATACACACACACACACACCTACACACACACTAAGTCAACAAGTGTCGCAGAGCCTCTGTTGAGTCAGCTCCTCAAGAAGCAACATCGAGTGCTTTGGCTTTTCCCCTTAAAGTGACTCCACAGAGAGAAATGACAGAAGAGCACACAGCAAAGAGAGAGAGAAAAGAGAGAGAGAGGGAGGGATGACGGTGACTGTCGCCACCTAAACACTGTACAACGAGGATCAATAAAACAAAGTCAAACAGTTCGCAGAGAGTAATCCTCTGAGCCTCTGTTCAAAGATCTGCTGGAAAACTGTGAATTGTCCAACTGAGAGCAGAGTCGGTGCCTCCACTCATTGTAGTAAAGTTATATTTACACTCAAACAGTGGAAGTGTCCTCTGCTGGAGATCGTTCTCACAGACCGGAGAGAGCGGAGAACACCACAGAGACAGTGCTCACGTTTCCACCCAGATAATAAACTTGACACATTTCCTCTCAAAGACTTCCTATACCAAATGATTCACTCCTGTAATATCACCTTACTGCTTTCCAGAAGAAAAATATTACAATCATAAGCAACATAAAACGTACAGCTTTTCCAAAGTTTATTATCTCTGAAGCCGTAGATGCACATGTTTTTATTGCTTATCATTCACTTTTGGGACCTTTTCGTAGGAACTATCTGAGAGTTCCCTGAGAGATAAAAGCCACAAGTTTTTTTCCATCCTGCCTTGTTAGAGCCCAATTTGTAACAATGACCAGATATGTAATAAAAACCCAAAATGTAATGATTGGTCAGTAATGTAACAGATGCTGGGCCCAAAATGTAACAACTTTTTATATATTGGGTTTTTCTACATTTTTTAAATCACATTTTAGGCTCAAGACTTTTGTTACATTATCAACTAGTCATTACATTTTGGGTTTTATTACAGTTTTTTGAAATTACATGTCATATTGGGCCTTTTCACCAGCATGCTGACCAACTTTAACCCTCTGATGCATTAAATATAAAAGCCTGTGTCGAGATTGTTTTTCCTCTTAGCACGTGACTGTTTTTTTGCTCTTACTTTTTTTCAAATATTGTATTTTATCAGAAAGATACAGACATGTCGGAGCAGGATAAACAGGATGAACTTGATGAAAAAATTAGTCACTTACTTACAGAGTGCGATATCTTTTAATACAACTCACTTTGTTGCATTCATCGTGTTTTATTTTGTATGTATCGTATTTTTAGTACTTTTTGCTTATTTTATTGTTACTTTATTTCTTACTTTTGGCATACTTCATAATTTCTTATTATATGCTGTATTTTATTTTTTATTTTCACTTCCTACTGCTGTGATTAGTGACTGGTAACACCAAGTTCCCCCGCAGGGATTAACAGAATATTTCCGTTTTGATTCTTGTTAATTCCATGTATAATTATTGTGATTATGCTTTGCAAAACATTTTAACATATTTTCACACATTTTAACTTTGCATATTTTAAAGTTTATAAGCGTCTTGCCTTCTGATGCATGTCTGTAATTTCTGGAAAAAAAAGAAAAAAGTCAAGAAAACTGAAAGACTTTTTTTCATATCCTAAGAAGAACAAAAACAACTAAGGAAAAAAAAGGGACGTGATGATATGTTGTTGCGCCATAGAAACCATTGAAGTAAGAAGAACATGAAACCAACAGTTGTTACAGAAGTTTTTCTGAAACATCTGTTGTGGTTGTTAAGGACTTTCTTTGTGTGTGTGTGTGTGTGTGTGTGTGGTTTGAGTGCCTTCTCCTTCCATTTTAATAAGTTTAAGAGCCTTAAGAGACATTTACTTAATGATATTTTGCGAACATTTGCCATGAGGTTTTAGAAAAAATGCCAGTCAGTGTTTCTGAATTTGCTCTTTTGTTTGACTAATCAATAAAAAATCTTTGTGAACCTCAGTCGCTCCTACTCCGAAGCACAATCTTAATAGTTTCCTATGAAAAACTGGGTATCAGGAACCAAAATAGGCCTTAAAACTTGCATTACTGAAGCATTTAAAGTGTTATCAGTTGTTAGTGTAAATCTAACAGCTTAACTTCAGTCAAAAGCTACAACATAGAATTTCCAGTTGGTCAGATATGAGCTGAAACTCCCAGTGATGCCTTTTTATGGTCTACACAAGCAAAAAAAACCCGGACACTTTAATGACTGTAAATCATCACTTTCTCCACTAGGGGCACCAAAATTGTAAAATTAGTTCCTCTTGAGAGATCAAAAGAAACCATGCATTTACAGGAAGTGATTATAATTTGTCTGTGAACAATAAAAAACAGAAGAAATCAAATCAGTTTTTTTTTACAGGGTCAGCAATTTTTCCATGTGCAGTTACAGTGTTTTTTTAAAAATCAACAAGAAAATTAACATCGTTCACTTATAGGATTAAATCTGCTTATTCCCAGTGTATCTTGCATGCATTTTTCTTCTTTCACACCTCGCGAGTTGTCCTTTTATTGCACGTTAAATGTTATGAAATGGGTAACTCCATATCATAAAACACATCCCGTCACTTTTCTCTCAGACACGACACAATCTAAACCCCCGAGCTCAAAGTCTCAGCATCCTCACGGCAAACTTCCTCAGTGCAAAGTCGAGGAGAGGAGAGGAAAAGCAGTTGAGTTTCTGTGTTTTTGTTTTGCAGAGGATTTGAAAGACGCCGGCATGCTCAGTGAGCAGTAAAGCTCGGGATTTTGACCACAGATAGGAGCAGCTTTGATAGTGAGAGCCATTGTTGGAGCGATCCCATCAGATTGAAGGAGGATAAGCTCCTTGGGGGGGGGGGGACGCGGCCAGAGCAGAAATCTTTTAGACGCTGTCATTTCTCCAAAAAGAGGAAATCCATCATTCCTTTGATGAAGGAGTTTTAATTATTAGACGACGGGAGAAATGGGCCATGGAGAGATAAGTGATGGGATAGAGAAGTTGTCTTTGGGGCATTAGCCCTCCAGATACACAAATGTGTGTGAGAGGGAGTGTGTTCGCAATACGATCATTTTTCCCTTTGATCCTTCAAGAAGTGCTATATGTGTGTGTGTGAAAGAAAGTATGTTAATGTGTGTACTTTGATCTCCTAAGCTTCATTCACTTTCTCTCATGTGGTAAACTCTGTTGGGTGATCTAGAGCAAGTTTTAAATCAAGATGTTTGACGTTTATAAATCACTTAAGCAATCACTAACGGGTGTGGTTTTAAATATCCAGACCAGGTGAAGTTTTTTTTTTCCATTCTTTACTTTTTTTCAACGTTTAGACCCGGGCTTTGAACAACCAACAGAAACAAAAACAGACTTCTTTTGAATAGTTAATGTTCCAGAGTAGACCCGTAAAAACTGATAGTCTCTTGTCCAGCTGACTGCACACTCCACTGGCCCGCTTGGGCAAGTTAAGATAATGCTTTTTTAAATAAACACATATTCACGGCATTTTCATACAAAAGCATTCTGTTTTTGGTCAGTGATCAGTGTTAAATGGTGTCATTATTGACTACTTCAGCGAGCATTTCATGTCCGCCCCTCTGCATGTGTCCAGGTGTGTAATGGATGAAAGGCACCGCTGCAGACAGCTCTGCCAGTGTCTCTTCCCTTTTCCTGAATGTCCATTCAAAACAACAGATTTAACAACTGAACACAGATTGCAGTCCAAGATTATTCTTGTTTGTTTTACTGGTAACTGTCTGTAAAACCTTTGGTCAAAAGCTGGGAAAGGTTGCTCAAAATGTAAACAAGAGGCAGAGGAAACTTCAGTCACACCAGCGAGACCACTGGAGTTGGCTGGGGTAAGATGCAGATAATATTTAAGTTTTTTGTCGAATATGCTGATCAGTGCCGACATATTCAGTCAAGTAAGTTGAAAATAGGAAAGATAAGTTAGTTTGTTTGTCGAAATGAAGTTGTTCTCTCTTCTGACCTACAAATAAATCAGGAGGAGGTCTGCCCTCAGGGTAAACTTTGGGGGTCGAAAACGTTAAAATACTATTTCTGTTCAAGACAAACCAACTGGGAAAAAATTCTGGTTTAAAGCCCTGGTTTAGACCAACAGTCAGAAGTTCATAAACGTGTGTTTGAAGCTGTGATTGTGTGTTTGTGTGTAAACATTCTGCTTCTTGCTCACAGAGGTCTTCATTTCTCCGGCCCTGTAAGACAAGTCTGATGTTGTTTGCTCCCAAGTCAAAGCGAATTGCTTCACTTAGTTTTTATTATGATCATATTATGGCCATATTGTGTATTCGATTTGTTTGTGTTGTGGATTTTATGGTGGTTTTATGTTCGGAGCTTTGGACCGAACAAATTTCCCCGTGTGGGACAATAAAGCTGATCTGCATTTGTTTCTGTGGAGGCGTGTAAAACTCTCACATCACTGATGCATTTCAGCCTCTCAGGGTCTGAAGAGGCAACAACAGTTTGGAATAAAGTTGTTGAAGTGTTCTGTTAGCCGATGTATACGTGGAAAAAGCTGCAGGTCAAAGAGAGCCGGACCCTCGGAGCAGCAGCAGAAGCTTTCACATCCTGCAGCCGGAGACACAAGTGTCTCCCTCTGCTCTCTCTGCGGGTTCCCATTTCAGGTCCGCCTGCCACGTCCTTGTCTGCTGAGCCAGTATCTCTCCCCCTGTCACTTTTCGCTCTCACCCCATCTATCTGTGTCTCTCTCCATCTTCTCCTCCGCACCCTCATTCTCTTGCCGTCCATCTCTTCGTATTAACATCTCCTCCGCTCGCTTCCTTTCGTGTTCTTTTCGTGCCCTGAATTTTCATGCACGGCCTTTTTTACTAAGCGTCCCTGTCAGAGTGGCCCTCTTGCTCTGTCTGTGTAAAACAGTGCGCCGGCTGTTAGCGGTGCCCCGACGTCATGGCACATGGCTGCAGCATCCTGGCTATAAATAACCTCGGCCTCGTGGTGCTCGGTCCAAGACAGGACGGAGAGCCAGAGGGAGAGCAATCTGCTGTCTCCCTCAAGATGTGCTCGCAGGGAGAGGGTGCAAACATGACTGTTTGCTCTGTGGGCTCTTATTGTACACGGTCAATAAAGTGAATCTCATTCTGATTATCTCTTTTTGTGAAGAGCAAATATCAGGTCAGGATCACTGATTGTATAGAAGGATGGATGACGCATCTCTGCCTCCTACTTGCACTAAAATGAAAGCTGACATGGCCTTACTTAAACTCAAAGTGAAACCACAACCGCTCCAACAGCCTCTCCGCAGCACGTCCTGTGATATTAATCAGGTGCTTCCTCACCACAAACACAAAGGTTTAGCAGCATCCCTTCCTACCCTCTCTGTGTAGTTATAGCTCTATTAGTTGTTCTTTCCTTCCTGAGGGTAGAAACCTTGTAACAGCAGGCCCCCCTCTGTACCCACAGAGACTCCACAGGTATCTAATGAAGAGACACAATTAAGCTGATGTAATTCTAGCACCGTCGCAGGCAAAGATATGTCTTACCTCGGTGAAGTGTAGTAACACAAGCTCCTGGAGTTAAACCTTTTTTTAACCTGAAAGAACCAAAAGTTAAAACATCCCAAAGTTTCAAACAGCTCATTAATCTGGAACTGTTTCTGGAGACTTCCTGCGGCTCATTCAGACTGTATTCTGGAGATTTTCTTTGACCCATATGAAGGAGGTGAGGTTTTTAAAATGCACTCGATTGATTCAGAGCGTGAGGTCAGGAGGAAACCTTTAACAGTGAAAGCAGATCTGACTCACACATGATCAGTCACAGAGTCCAGGAAATGTCCTCCTTTGTGAATTCACAGACTCCAGCTGTAACAGACAACAAGCTGCCATGTTTATAACTATGATAGTGATATTAATCCACACTACCAGAGTATGAAACACTGTTTACTGGCTCTTTGCAAATGTGTTCACACTATTTTAGTTTATGTAGAACATACAGATTCAGAGATTTCTGAGTCACTTTGGCTGAACTATGTTATATAATGCACTCAAAAAAAGAGAGTTTTTAATTAAATACTGGGGAAACATTTCATAACAGTGAACTGATGCGTGAAAGGGAAGAGTTTCCACCACAGGCACTTTGTAACAACAGCTTTTAACATTAGTGTGCACTGGATAAAATCAGATGAGATATGATACAGTACAAATATACAGAGCTGGACTTCTTCACCTATTGGTCAACTCGACTTGTGGAAGGTGAAATCCATCTAATGTGGTGTTTGTGTCCCACCAAGATGAGTAAAAGCACTCCCCAAGAGTTTGCTGATGAGTACAGTAAAACTTTACCATGTATATAATAATTGTGGTATTGCACCTTTCACGCATTTGAACATGAAGCCCAAGGTGATTCACAAAAGCACAGAGGAATAATAAATAACAGCAACAGGTTAGGAAATTCACACAAAATGCTAAATAAGCCTGTAGGTCACACTGCTACAGAAAACATGAAACAAAGCAGTATGCTTGGCTAAGGTGTTAATCCTTGAAACTAAATTTGTATAATCAGAAAGTTAAAACTGACCAGCTTAAACTTAAACTTAAACTTAAAGTAACTCCCTAAGTTTGTGCTACTCAAAGCTCTTGTACTTTAGGTCTTTGTACAGTTGAAGTGACACCTCAGATGATTTTGTCCTGTACATTTGTCACTTTATTTTGCAGAAAAATACTGTATTAATGTGTGCTTATTTGCTTCTGTAAATGCAAACAACACTTTTCCTCACCTGTGTTGTAAACTCTCATCATATCCCGCCCCATTACAGAAGCAAAAAGCATTTAACGTTACACTTTAGAAACTCTTTGAGCTAATGGTTTCGATTGCTCTTAGACGGCCATGAAGAGTCCTTATTGGTCATTTAAATTTGTACCAGTTAAAATTCTTCTCAGTGACTATCTGGGTTCTTTTTTTCCCTGAGGAGTTAGTTTAAGTGAAACGACCAGTCTTTCTGTTAAAATGGATCCACCAGCTCCTCACGTTGCTTGTAATCCATTCTGAAACCACAACTGGAAATCGATGCTCTCATCAATGATCTGGTAGAATAACAAATCGATGAAGCTCACCGGTCCCTGTTTGTTCTCTAAAGATCTGTTTGTGTTGGAGCTTTGCCTCCTTCCCTCCTTTCTTCCCTCCTTCCACTGTGAACTTGTACACAGATGCTGCTCTGTGGAGTCATGATGCCTGCAGCCAGCTGTCACCTTCATAACATCACTCTCTTCCCACCGTTCTGAGTTTGCACGGTAAAAAGCTGCAGAGGAGCCTCTGAACATTACTTATAACTTTTCCAGTATTGGTACAGAGGCTTGTGATGTCGATGTGTGTCAGTGTAGTGTAAAACTGATTGAGATGTTCCACTTTGTGTTCCTCCTGTGGCCATATGGAAAATGTAGCTCTGCACATATTGTGAATGCACACTCCATTAGTTCTGGTTCTGTTCCTCCATGTTTCTGACTGTGGGCACTTTGTGGAGATGACAAGACTCCCCCCCTGTCTCCTGGCAAACTTCATGTTCAGGAATTTCTCTCTCTGTTTTATCCCTTTTAATAGAAATTTAATGAAGTGCAGGGTGACCAAAAGTCCTCTTTTGCTCGAACGTCCTTTTGGGTCATAAAATTATGTCTAGTGGATTTTATAAACTTCCCTGAAACGTTCAGTGTTTCTCAGCTTGTTCGAAAGACCATCGATAATTATGATAAAACACTGCGCTAGGTTCTCAGACAGAAAAAGCTGAAGTGGAAATGCACTCATACAGAAAGCAGATTTATATGGTAGTACCCATCTTTTCATCATGGGAGACACTGTGTACTGTCTGAAAAGCTGGCACCCTTGCGTCAGCTGGATATTTGAATGCCTCAAAATCTAAATTACACTATAACTAAGTTATTTAGGCTCTGTTTATATTTTATTCCAAGATGTGTTGAGGCATTATTATGAACGCCCATTTTTTCCAGTTGAAAAATAAAATGACACCTAAGTTCTGTTATGAATGTGTTTGGCCCACATTAAGACAAAAGTTTGATTAGAAAAATCAATTTTGGAAGAGAAAGTAAAAGTTATGAGAAAAACAATTGAAATTTTGGGAATTTTAAGAAAAGTCAAAATTTTAAAGAAAAAATTAAGAATTGTGAGAAATTTTGAGAAAAAAAGTCACATTCATGTTTAGAGAAAAATCTTAAATTTGAAAAAAAAAAGTCATGATCATGTTAAGAAAAAATCAGAATTTAGAGGGAAAAAAATCAAAAATGTAATCGTCAAAATTTGAAATACAAATTTTAAATTGTAGGGAAAAAAAACCTAAATTCGATGAAAAAAAGTTGAAATTTCGAGATAAGATATCAAAATCATAAGAAAAGAAAGTCCTTATTTTGGGAAGAAAGTCAAACTTATAAGATAAAAAGTCCAAAATTTTGAGTTAGAGGGTTTGAATTTTGTCTTCATACAGGCAAGGAGAAAAAAAAATCATCAAAGCCATTTTTTTAATTTATGTTGTTAACCTACAGAAATTCGCTTCTATACAATAGTTGTGTTTATGTTTTCGAAAATTTTCACTACAAACAGAAAAGGTGTTTTCAATAAGTGTTTGGGTTATGAACCTACTTTGTCATCTTTGAGAATCTTTGGGTATTTTTGCTGTATCTCCGAGAGGTCAGGTAGGGGGTCCTCTTTTGGGGTTTTTAGAATATGGTCACCCTAATGAAGTAATGATCTTACAAGTTGTTAATAGCACACGACAGGTAAATTTAAAATCTACTTCATTTATGAATGTGTGGTTCTTATGTCCTCACGTGTGCATGTTTTTTCTTTCAGCGGACAGTAACCCCAAGGAGAGCAGCCCCTTCATCAACAGCAGTGATGCTGCTGCAGAGAAGAGCCAGCAGTACGACGGCAAGAACATGGCCTTGTTTGAGGTAGGGCTCAGTATTCTGCTCACACACACACACACACACACACATTTGTAAGCGCACACAATTAGGCATGATAATAAGAAGCAGGATACACTCTTTCTTACAATTTGGCTGATTGAATCGGGGCTGTGACATCGATTAATGAGGGTAATTACTGTGTGAAGGGCATGTGGGAACTTCAGGTTACAGCGAGAGAGCCTCACACTGCTACAGGAAAGGACTCAGCTCTGCACAACTGTATTTACACTGTGCTCTCTGCGGGACGCCCAGACTAAACAAGGAAAGATGACAAAATTGGAAAATGAACAAATAGCTGTGTAAGCACTTTCTTTGTCCCATGAAAAGTTTAAATTTGCAGAAAATGTATGGCACAGTCAAGGAAATGAGGGGAGAAACTAAGTCACTGGAACAAAAGGAAACTCAAGCCACAGCTGTGAAAGTACATTCTTGAAATGATTGCACCTTTCCTTATCACAATCACTGACTCCTGCCCTCCTCTCTCTCTCTCTCTCTCTGTCTGTTTGTGATTCTGCAGGAGGAGATGGACACCAGCCCCATGGTGTCGTCTCTCCTCAGCAGCCTGGCGAACTACTCCAACCTGCCCCAAGGAAGCAAGGAGCACGAGGAGGCTGAAAACAATGAGGCTGAGTCATCGCGCAAGAAACCCGTCAAGGTACGTGAAGAAACCTGCGACAAATACAAACAAAAAACTCTTGTACATGTTGAATAATGGGGATTTGGTTGTACTGGTGGGTTATTACTCTGTAGGTTCTTTATGTCGTTTATTTGAAGCAGTCAAAGTTGAACAAAGTGCTGTTAGCGTTTAAAACAAATAATAAACACACTGTAACAGAATTACAAGGAAAGCCTTAAAAGCCATGATTTTCTACAACAATTTGCTCTGTTTTCTCGAATAATGACCTAATTTCATTTGTGTTTTTTTTTTAATTACGGGAAAATTTCTGATGCCACCCATCTTTCAATTCAACTACAGCCACACCAGCCAGGCTTTAAATCCTGTTGCGTACCTGGACCAAATATTACAGGGCTATGTTTGTGATGCGTTCAGGGGTAATTTTGGGTTCTCTCAAGGCAAATGACTGATGCTACAAATCCGTGAATGGAAATCAAACTTTTTTGTCTTGACGATCCTTGTTAATCTTTGAAATACATCAAAATGCATCAGCAAGTCAATGTTCAACTGAATTTCAATTTGACTGTCGCATTTATGCAGCTGAATTTTAAAAATGGGTTTTCTCCTGTTTTCTCAAGTACCAAGAAAATTAAGTGGTTAATTTAACATTTAAAATCAACTTTTTATCTCCAGAAAACAGAACCCATTGATTGTAGAAAATCATGGCCTTTAGGGGCCTCACTCGAAAAAAAAAGATATTACTAGCTGCATAAAAATAACTGTTTTGATGTCAACTGAAGCAGAAAGCCAGTGCAAAGAGTCAGGTCTGAGCATTTGTTTTCTGCATTCCTTAGATTAACTCTTGGATTGGAAACAGATTGAAATATCCCCTTTTTGATTCAGGATTAACTTTGAATATCTTCAAATTCTAATAAACTTACAAATTCAATCTCAAAATATGACCATTAACCTGGAATAAAAATTAAATTTCACTAAAATTAGACCCATCATTCATGCCAAATGTTTAGTTTACATTTTGGAATCTATGTAAATGTTTCTTTTGCTTTAAAATCCCAACATTTGTGGAAAATTCCCAGAGAAAATGTTCATCCAGGGAGTGTAGGTGGATGAACTGCTTCATGTAGTACAGAAAATAGTACAGTCGGGCCAGTTTATGTCAAGCATTTTAGCTTCAGATAGATGGAAAAGCTCTGTCCTTTTTAGTAGTAATTGTATATCAAGATGTGGATCATAATTCCTCTAAAAGATATTAACTTTAAAACGTTCAAAAATATAGTTTTAAGCCAATAAAGCCATGGAGTAAGGCTCTAAAGTTACAGTAATTCATACTACCTGCATCTAGTCCAATAGGCTCTGCATTCACTTAGTGATGGATATGATCTGACGTCTTTTTCAGTCGTCCTCCTCTCATTTTACCTGCTTACTTCAGGTGAAATTGACACTACAAATTTCTTTTATCTGCTCTTAATTATATCAGTTATTTGTCTATTTCACTTCTGTTTTTGTAGCTTTGTTTTCTGGTGTAGCCTTGTCAGCAAACATCCTCAGAGGCATATCCAAACTTTCCTATCTTACCTTATTGTTTCAACATGAGCTTACAGAGGACGACCACATGTACTTTAAGGTCGAGAGATCTATTTCTCAGCAGCAAGCAGAACCCAGCTCTGATGCTTTGGGATGTAGAGCTGGGTAAATAGATTATAAAATCCATATTCCTTCTGAAAATCAATGAAAGCTGCACAGATGACGAGTCGACAAAATGCTGCAGTGAACATAAATAAACTAATGATTTTTTGAGGGGCTTGTGCATATTAATCCCTGTGTTGCAGTGAAATGCTGCTGAGGTGTTCATCACCTATTTAAAAACTCTTTAATGTCATTAAAATGTGATTAAAGCAGGGGTGATGTCATCAGATATAGATGCTGCAGAGGAGTGTTCACGCTGCTGCTGCGGCACCACTTTGACACAGCGCAGATTTATGAGTACAATAAAAATAATAATGTTACAATGAAAGCCTAAGATGTCTGCAGAAAAATGGGTTTCAGCGTGAAAAATGGTGCCTTCTAAAACAAATCATTACAATCAAATGCATGAATGTGACGCAGCTCGCTGTGACAAATCACTTTCCTGTGGATCTCCACTGGACGAGGAGTTCACCTGAAACTCGGCTGTTGAGCTTGTTGCTAAGGCACGGTCATCAATGTTACTAAATATAGCCTCACACTTTCTGTCAGATTACATCATGAAGCCCGACATGCAGAGTTTCTGATTGTTTTGTTAACACACTTACTGGAGAGAAAGAAACACTCCGCCAGTTTCCCAGCGTGTCAATCATCCTGTGTTGATATCATAAATCCCCTGTTCGTGTTACTGGATTGCATCTTAAATGCCACTCACTAATGAGTTCCTTCCACATCATCCCCTGGTATTTTCTGCTGCTGGGTGCTGAGATGCCAACAGGAAGGAGTTATTCTTTCAGGCTTCTTCTTTCCTGACTCTTGCTCAGCACTTGATGGACAGACAGGCAGCTACATTATTAATCCTGTGGGGAAACTGTGGTGGTTTTAGCAGGAAGGCGAGATGTGACATTGCAGAGCTGAAATGAGAGGAGACGCTGATAATGGTGACGATAATGCGAGTAATGAAAGAAGTTCTCCTAAAATGAGAGCGACAGGCTGCTGGGAAATGGACTGATTCTCATCTGTGACTGACTTTGAAAATTCTCACACTGAGGTAAAACACAGTTTACACATTTCAAGCAGCTACAGCAGTAACAAGTTGACAGCTTCTCCGTGACCTTTGACCTCATCTTCTTCAATGAGACAGGGATTGTTTTTTTTCCCTCACCTTGAGGCAAATCAGTGATCTTGGGAGTTGGTGTACCTGTCTGAAATACTGTCAACTTTTCACTCTGTGAATCCAGACTGACCTTGTAGATGTGCTGGATGAATCATCAGCACATACAGTTCAGAAGAATATTGATTTCTGTCAGTGTGTCACTCATTTTCAAGACATAATGTCAGAAAAAAAATCACAGATTGTTGGAGTGCATTTAAATACAAAAGCAAGTTTTAAGAGACTAACCAGCTGTAATATGTGACTTAGTGCAAAAATGATGCATCAACACTCATGTTTGCAGTCAGACTTAGACTCAGACAAACTTTATTGTCATTCTGTATGCAGTAGGTAAATACAGGATGAAATTTCATTTGCATAGGCTCGGCTTTTTTTTCAGAATATAAATACATCGCAAAAATACCAGAAAAAGATGTAAGAGTTGCAGGTAATGGTAGATGCAGGAGATTCACAAGAGAGGGTTAGTTCCTGTGTACTAGCGTACTAGCACTAGTGTACTGCAGCAGTAAGTGGCAGTAATGTACGAGCAGGACACAAAGCCAATAGATGTTCATAATTCCAGCAAGTACTTGCAATTAAATGCAAACTTGTGGGCAGAGTAGAAAAAGTAGAACCTCGTCTAGCTACTTTTCTAGTTAAATAAAGTCATTTAAAAAAACTCAATTTCTAAGGACTTGGCACAGATACAGACTCAATTGGTGTCAATATCATAAGGTGGTTCAATTAAGAGAGGCTTACACATCAATTAGGGTTATGAAAAGATTTATTGATATTCAGTACAGGCTACAAGTTTGGACACACTTCCTCATTCACCGCGTTTTCTACATTTTTGTGACCATTTACATCGTAGATTCTCACTAAAGGCATCGAAACTATGAATGAACACATGTGGAGTTACGTACTTAACAGAAACAGGTGAAATAACTGAAAACATATTTTATATTCCAGTTTCTTCAAAATAACCACCCTTTGCATTGATTACTGCTTTGTACACTTTTGGCATTTTTCAAGAGGTCGTCACCTAAAATGGTTTTCTCTTCACAGCTGTGCCTTATCAGGGTTAATTAGTGGAATTTCTTGCTTTATCAATGGGGTTGGGACCATCAATTGTATTGTGCAGAAGTCAGGTTAATACACAGCCAACAGCCCTATTGGACAACTGTTTTCCCATCCAGGAAAAATGAGTGGCCATCATCACTTTAAGAAATGAAGTCAGTCAGTCAGTCAAGTAAACAGTCATGAAAATAATGAAAACTGAAAATTGAATGAGAAGGTGTGTCCAAACTTTTGGCCTGTACTGTAGAGGCAAGATTAACAACTTGGCAGTTAGACACCATCAAGCATTGCAATTTTGAATATATGGAGGGAACAATGACCTAAAGGATTACTAGACACTGGTTGGGATAAAGAGTCTTGAATAAGATTGGATCTTGACGACTCCATGAGGACTGCAGAGCTGGAATGGTGAAGAGTGGAGGTACATGGGAGGAAGAGGGTTGTGAGGTGAGCCTGTAAAACAACTGACAAGCAGGAGAGGCAGAATTTGAACTTTGACAGCCATGAGATGGTTGGCTTACAGATGAAGCTGTGATGACGTGATTGGATAGAAAGAAAAGCTGACACTTTTTCCCTGCTTCTTCTCTGCTTCTATACTCCTTTGCTCCTTCTTCACTTCATATTCACCTCTTTGCTTCTTTCAATGACTTCGCTTCAACATTTTCACAGCCAACTTTTTTAACTACTTAGCATTTCTTTTTAAAGGTTTCACATTTAAAATACATTTGCTGCAGGGAAATGCAACATCTCCAATTTTATTTTGGTTTACGAAGTTAGAAAAGACAGAAGTTGCCCAAACATAATTCTCAGTCTCACCCTCAAATTAAAGAATACAGTGTTAAATTTATTCTGGTGTCAGATTGGTATTGTCTTCACATGTTGGATCAGTGCCTCAACTAGTTGCTGCATGTCTCTGCTCCCCACATTCTCCACAAAGGCAAAACTACCTAAAACTAAACAACCTCACTTTTTGCTATGAACTAAAACTCTTGCATCATCTCTACTAAATCTGCAAACCCTCATGCATGATAAAAACAAAACTACACACTCTCAATGCCAAAAAGGCAAAACAGTGCTCACTGATGAGGCTCAGTTTGTCAACTACATTTGACATCTTGAGCCCAAAGCTTTTGGATGACAAGAGTTTGACACGAATCCATTGAGGCATAAAAAATGCTGTTAAAGCAGAGTAAAAAATCATCATCATCATCATCAAAGGTCAGTGCTCTCAAAGGAGACAAAAAACATCATCAAACAACATTTTTACTGTCTTTTACATGTAAACCCGTGCACAGGCTTTTACCGCCCAAATATTATGAAGCCAATCCTTCGTTTGCTTTGATATCTCAGCATGTCAAGATATCTCAAACAACTCAGCGATAACACTTTTCTCTGTGGGATAACAGGCCAACTTTTGGAAAGAGTGGAGACCCACTCTACCCCTGAGCCACAGCTGCCCCATTATGATGCAGGAAGCAGCTTTAGACAAACACACAGCCCCGCAGAGACTTCCATATTAGTGGAAACTGTCTTCTTTGTTTGCTTGTGGTGTGTTTCCCCCATTACACCAATGCTCCCAGTAGTCCCAGATGTGAGCTGTGTTTGCCTGGCTTTCTTTCCTCCGCTCAGCTAACCCTGGGAGCAGGTCTAATCTCCCCCCTGTCACCCAGACCCCTTCAATACTTTAATTAGTCTTCGCGCTACACCAAGCTGCTGCTTCTCCAATCAGCAGCCCATTCCACAGGCAATCTCTCCATCGCCACGAGAGGCTTTTCATTAGGGCAGCCTGTGGCGTTTTATCGCTCACACAGCAACCTCTCTCTCCCTCTCTCTCTCTTTCTCTCTCTCTCTCTCTCCGTCCCCTATCGCCTTCCCTCTCCATTTCTCGCTCCATTCCCTCTTCCCCCTTCCTCGCTCTCCATCGCCTTCATCATCATCGGCCCCTCAAGTGAGCGAGTGAGCTGTGAGAAGAGAGCGAGAGCGAGGCAGCAGGCTTTCTTTGTCACAGTGTGAAAGCCAAGATTAGAGATTTGGCCGGCGTGTGACATGAGGGAGCAGTCTGGAGGTCGCGCAGGTTAAGATGGAAACCAGTCGCCGCTAATCTGCCAGCGATTTTCTCGTCACTGACATTTGAAATCCAACAGAATGAGTTTATTTGCGGAGCAGCATTCAAACACAGGGGCAATTACATAAGACAGAGAAATTAGAGCAACATCTAAAGCAGCTTAAAGAGTTATTTTTGATTAGCTGTGGATTTAATGAGTACGCTTTTTAAGAACCCACAGAGAATAATCACCTGACTCTGCAGATTTCCTCAGGTCTATAGAGCATTTAGTATCTTACAGCTCCAGTGTTTCATTTCTGTTTTACAGATTAGCTGTTTTTCTTTCATGATGTTTCCTCTTAGGTCTCTGAACTGAATACAAAGGGAAACTGGAATTGGTTGAAAGTTATGAGGAGATTTTGCCACATTTCCATTCGACCTGGAATTTGGCAAAACATAAATATTACAATTAGAAAAATGGTGATGGAGACACCAAAATTTTGAGACGCGGCTCAAATTAAGATAAAAAGGTTTTACACCCTTATGAGGTGGGTTTTTTTTTAAAGTTCCAAAATAGAAGTTAATCAGAAAAGTGCTTAAGTGGAAAAAAGTCGAAATACCTAATTTTTTCCCCCCAAAAACGTGTCATTGCCAGCTCGTACAGGCTGATAGCCACTCACTTCTTTGCAATGGGTCTGGTTGCAATTAATTACTTGAAAGAATCACATAGTATGTTGATTATAGGCCAGGTCATTCTAAAGTTTTGGACCCATAGCTCCTCTCTGAACTCTTCGGCCATGATTCTCTCCCAAAAGTCCCGAGTATGCAACCGCCTGCCACATATATAAACTCATATTTAAACATTTCCTGCCTTTGTTTGTTGACAACATCAGCAACAACAGTAACACTCAAACAACACTTCAACTCTTAAAATGTTTGTGGTATCCATGGTTACTGCCGGTTACAGTCTTTTTCCTTCTTCCACAAATTGAATTTCACGGGACAAGATTTAACTAAAATTTTGCACAATTCTAGTTGTAATTGAAACACCAGCCAGGCGCAAATGTGCTTTATCAAAACTTCAGAAACATCACTTTTAATTGTCAAAAAGTGTAATAGAAAGGCAGTCAATGAGATTTTCCCAGTTTAAAACTAGTGAAAGACGCCGCATATCTCCAACCAATCCTGTTCGTCTTTCGGATTAGATCAGGGGGCAGCAATTATAGCAAAATCCCAATGAACAAAAAGCAGAATAAATCACCCATTTTCTTGTGAACATTGTGGATCTTTCAGCGTCTTGAGATATTTGTTACGGCTGCAGGTGGAGGCGACCAAAACCTAAAACATGATTGAAAAACACAGTCTCCAGCTTATGCTCATCTTTTACTCTAGGTATGAAAGTGACTCTTTCTTATTATTTGATGTCGAAATTTTATTTTAAGGTGGTTATAAAGTCCCGTTCCCACCAAGCTGTTTGATTTGTCTCAATTTGGCACGCATTTGGTGGCGTTTCCTTTGGCTAAAACTGAGAAGAGGTTCCCAAATCACCTGTTCTGTCCCACTTTTTGGTTCCCTTCTGTTGGAGAGTTAGACACACCAGTCAGGACAATGGTATCACAAAACAACGTTTTTTGTTTACTTTGTCACGTTTTCTTCTTCATATGACTTGTAGTGGCATACATTGTGTTGCGTTCAGTGGAAATGGGGTGTAAATCAATGCATCTTCTAATGCTGCCCTCAAGTGGCTTAAAGATAATTGAAATGTGCAGTTAAAGAAAAAAAATGAGGAGGAAAATGTATCACAATAATGGCAAGAAACCTCACTAAAACTGGTCCAGTGCTGAAGCAGTGGCACAGTACGCTTATTGAAGTGTAATAAGATGAATTTAAAGAGCTATAGTCAAATATAGGCAATGAAAGACACAACTTAAGAGAAGATTTTTTTCTGAGCTTAGCAAAGAGGCTAAATACTGTCGCATTTCAAGACACAGGCACTTTAGTTGCTTTCCTGTGTTTTCTTCCTACAGATCTAAAAGACCTGCCAGGTTTGTATTCTTAAAGACCAGAGATGCATTTTTTTTCTTTTTTAGCTTTGAGTTGTACAGATCTGTGGAGCGAGCAGCTTTTAAAAATCAGTTATGTAACCAAAGCGAAGCCGGAGTGGAAGATTAAAAATGAAGAGTAATATGTTCATCTCTCCTGTGTCTTATCAGAAGTCTGGCAGCAGAATCCTGGATGTGTTGGCGAGTTTTAATGATCTTTGAAGGAAGGGGGGGACAAGGGCATCTGCTTTCATGCACCTTAAACCATCTTTAGAGCCGGAGACAAAATTTAGCATGCTTTCAACTTGTGTGGAAATGGACGATCTATTTCTAGCAAATGGTGTAAGATGATTTAAATATTGCTTTGACTCATCTGGGGAACTTTTTACACAACCAGCAGTCATTATTCGTTAAGAAATCTGTCAGTTTGTCAGATATGGCCCATCTTTTGTTCTTAATTAAAATACATTTTGTTCCATTGACTATTCAAAGCTCCTGTGAGGATTTTATTGCTGGTTATAAAAGAGACACAAGTTAATAATGATGCTATAAAATTCTGTTATCTATATGACCCACGAAACCAGATCTGATCATTATCGAAAAGACGGATAACTTCAATTCAGACATTTTTAATGCTTGTAATTACTACTGCAGGAGAGATAATTACAGTATCTTGCATCTTAAGACATTTCTTTGTTTTTAATGCTATTTTTTTACAGTCATTTCTGTCTTTATTGAAATAGAAAGCTGAAAAAAGACTGTAAACAGTGAGATGATGTGCAGCAAAAAGGTTATAATCACATTAAGGACCATAACCTTGAGGTACTTGCTTCAACCTCTGAGCCAAATTAACACCGACACCGCTTTTTTTTTTTAAAACACTACAGACAATACGAACCATAAACCTTTGTAAGTGTTTCTCTCAAGGCACTCTCTCGTCCAGAGTCTCTCCTGTTTCACCGCTCATGTGAATATTCCCTTAAACAAATGTTGTGTTTCCCTTCCAGGTGTTTAACGACCCCTGCTCTAAGCTTTGACCTCCTTCTTGCTGTCTCGCGCTCTCATTAGACCGGAGCATTAGATCAGTATTATTATGAGCAGCCTTGTGGAGAATGTACCCTGATTATGTCCGTTCATGTTAAACATAACTGCAGAGTGCACACGAGTTCACTGCAATGCTGAGCGGGGATTTTTCAATGGACATATTGTTCATTTAACTACAGACACCCGGCTTTCAAGAGCAGAGGTTTCTGTTTCACATACCGGTTTCGTCATTTAAATCTCTATTGTACTTTATATATTTAATCTTTGGTCACAGTTTAAGCCCACGGACAAAGGAATTCACTAATCATTCATACATGGTCAAAAAAAAGAAACGGTTCATCCAATTAAACCGCTTTCCTTTTTCAATTTGTATGTTTTCTTTGGGAAAAAAACTGAAGAAATTAATCACTGATCCTCAAAACAGCTGCTTAACTTTTGTCTACAAATAAAAAACAAATGTGTTTTTTCTAAATTCATCTGCACTGAAAGACAATATATTCAGGCTGTTAAAGTAAGTTTCCCAATCAAAGACAACAAACTTTCGAAAGTATAGTTTGACAGTAACTCAGCCTCAACTCCCTGTATCTTTCCTCAATCTGGGGTAAATGTATTTTATTTTATTTTTTTAAGATGACAAGTTTCATTGCTACATTTCTTTTAGTATTGTTTCGCACCATTATAGCTCCAGTAAGGGGGTATGGTCCGGCCTGATTTTGGCGCCCCCCTGTGGACAAAAACATAATTTGCTGATCTCATCCTGTAACTGTGGGATCTGTTTTTTTAAATCCATTTATCTTTATTCATTCAGTTATCTTTAACAGTTTTCTGAGTTTGTTGAAGATGAGGCTTTTTATTTTCACATTTTCGATTTTTTTGTTTCACACTTTTAAAGAATCCTGTGAGGGATGTTTCATTCCTCTTGAATGTGGCGCCCCCTGCCCTTGTGGGCAAAACATAATATGATGATGTTTCCCTGCAAATGGTGAATCAGCATTTTACACTCCTGACATCTCTAACCATTTTTGAGCGGCAGGTTTTTTTTATAAGTCTATGGGAAGATTTGTTGCTTCACTTTCAACAAATTTGTTTCACACCCAGCAGTTTCAGGAATTGGACTTCAAGCTCAGTCAGTCAAGTTATTCAAAGGCACGTTAACAGCTTAGTCGGATCAAGACTAGACAAAGCAAAGCTCCAATGATACACCAAGATAATGTAATTTCTATGGGCCAGCAAGTCAGCAAGTCTCAGTACGCCTCAGCGGTTTCCTCTTCAGGCTAACTGAAACTAGTTTGTTACACACGCAGGAAACAGCGCCGCCTATCAAAGCGGAGGGAGACGTTCTTGGCCAGAAGTCTGATTCTCTTTTCTGCATGTAAGGATACAAGACTAGATCCCTCGCTGTGACCGTAGCCAAACCGTAGAGTTCATATTTAACATACTGATTATTAAAGCTCCACTACGGGGTTTTTAGTTCCTACTGATTTTGGTGCCCTCTTGTGAGCAAATCGTTGTTTAGAGATCTGGTTCTGTAAATGAGTATTAAGTATTTTTAACCCCTTGTATTTTTATTTTTTCATATTTAGATAAAAGCATCTTAATATCATTTTGGAGTGAGATGTTTCCTTGTCACATTTTCACACTATTAAAGCTCCAGTGTGTGGCTTTGACCTCAGGATGACTTTGAACCCCTATGAGGGCATAACATTGTTGACTGAAATTATCCTGTATGTTGAATCATTCACTTTTTACAATATTTAATCCATTAATCTCTATAAAGTACACTTTATCTCTTGTTAGGACACCTACCCTGTGTCAGTAGTGGCAATATGTCTGCGTAGAAATAATCAATCTCCACTTCCATGCTTTTGTTTGCTTTAGCTGCTCATATACAGGCTTCAGTATTAATTTAAGTTTGTTTTATATCCAGCTACACTCTTCTCACTGGAGCTTTAATTTTTAATGGATCAATCATGGTTCCTCTTGACCACATGAGACTTTTTGCGGTGTTGGTTGTATTTTCAGCTCACCTGTCCCACTTCCATCCACACCAGGTTACTGCTGACCTGATTTGTTAAGTGATTGAGCGTGGAGCAGCACATGTGCATTAGTCGCTGGAGAAGGAGACTTTTAGCCCCGAATGTGATAGCAAGGGTAAAGAGGGTCATGACACATGAGGTTTTACAGAGTCTTTCAGAGCAGAATATTCTAGTAAAACATGCAGACGCTCTCTAGCAGGACGTGGAGCCTCCAGCACATTTACAGAAGTCAGTGTTTTACAGATATAGATCACGCACACACAGATTGAGTGCTGGGTGCTGACTGACTGGTTGATCTACAGCTGGTCAGGGAGCTTGATGTTGGCCGGCCTCTCCTCTCACAGCCTGTTTAATAATTCAGCACACCTGAGCAGAAACACATTTGCTCGATCAGCTCCTGTTTGAGCAGCGAAGCGTGGAGACGGCGTTACAAGCTCCTGGTCTGCTTCCCTCGCTGTCATTAACCTCCTTCTCCTCTTTGACTCCTCCGTAATGAAACTCAAAGGGTGCCCCTCTCTTCCCTTCCTCTCTTCCTTTCCTCCACCTCCTTCCTTGTTTGTCTCCTCTGTTTTTTCCTCTCCTTTTCCTCTTTATCATCTCCTCTCCTCTCTTGGGTCTCCATCTTTAATCTCTTTCCTAACCCCTCTTTATTACTTTCCCCTGCATTGCCTTTTTTTCTCTCACTTCTCCTCCCTTGCCCCGTCTTCTCCTCTTATTATACTTCTTTCTCCCTTTTTTCTTTCCTTAACTATTTTTTCACATCTTTTTGGTATATACATAAATATCCCTCCTCCTCTTCCCCTTATCTTATCTTTTTTTTACCTTCTTCAACCCCTCTTTTTTCAACCTCCCGTCTTCTCTTTCATCTTCTGTCTTATCTTTCCTTTGTTCTCCTCCCCTTTGAATTATGTCCTCCTCTTCACCTATTTTTGGCTCCCTCTGTCTTGGCTTCTTTTTTTCTCTCTTTCTATCTTATCCCTCTGTTTTCTCTTGCTTTTCTGTCCCCATCTTTATTGTTCTTTTTTTCTTTTACTTTCCACTCTTTGCTCTCTCTGTTTTAAGGATATTTTTTCTTATCTTGCTCTTCTGTTCCTCTTTTTATGCCTCATGTCCTTTTCTCTCTAGAACAACAACCATGTGTTGCACAATCTGTCTCAGCAGCTCATGTGTTGTATGGGGATTGTATTGATGAGATTGTTTTAGATACTGATGCCCGTATCTATTCCTTCTAAGAATTTTCTGAGTCAGAAACATTTTTTTGAGCTTACAAGTAAATGAATATGAAACTAGTCAATGGACGTAAATTTCACATCATGTGACATCGATGTATTGTTTTTAACTGTATGTTATTGGCTAAGGTAGGCCACCAAGTGATGCTTTGAGTCATTTGGAACCTTGAGCTTGCCGTAGTTATGCTGAAGTCAGTCATGAGCCTGCACCTGTTTAGAAAACACTTCCTTGTTAGTTTTTTGACATTTTTGAGTTTTAAGTATTGCTCACAAAAGGTTATTGGGTTATGTTTTTCAGTCATGAGAGTTAAAATTCTGTTTTTAACCCTGTGGTGCATAGTGGTCACTACAGTAGACAACCATTTAAAACGTATTTACTCCTAAATCCAGTGGTTCATGTGCTGAAAATTCATATCAGCCTGTGTCAGGAAATTTTTATTCTTCTTAGGGCCTGAAAAAATGTTTTCAATTCTTTTTCCAAATATATTTTTAGTTTTTAAAAAGTTATAGACAAACATTTGAGGGTAAAACAGTGTAATATCTATAAATTATTCAGTGCTAAAATGGATGAAAGAGAGTTAAAATATTTCGCAAAGCATTAAAAACAGATTATTCATGAAATTACCACAAAAAAAGAAGAAAAGAAGTCAAACAAAAAATAAGTCATATTTATATTAAGTTTACACTGTTTTAAGTTAAATGCTCAGTAACAAATATTTGAAAAAAAAAATGGAAAACTTTTTTGAAATGCGTTAAGACAAATAAAAACACTCAAGGGAAAAATCCTGACACTGGCTTTCATAATTCATGCATCAGAGGGTTAAACTTGAGTTATATCAGTGTATGCCAACTATTAGCATATCAATGCATTTTCCAATACATGTTAGCATCAAGCTAGTGCTGTTTTCTAAATCCTCTGTGGTACATTGGAAGATGTTTAACACACTGAACTGAATAGGAATCTCTTGTGAGAGAGTAATTTGCATTTCTTTGAGTGCTTGGTTTTATTGTGTTTCTAAAACTTTAAGTGGAAATTCTTGAATCAGAGATTTCTTGTGAAACTGTCATTTATCTACAAAGCTAAGCTAGCTGGGACAGAATAGTCAACATAAGGTTTGTCGGCTCTGGTGTGATGCAAAGAGTCATCAGTGGAATCGTTAAGAAGAAAAGTTAATTATGTGGATGGATTGAACCATTTCTTATCGAGTCTTAACAAGGACCGGTTCTCGATCGATAGTGTTGTAATATGAAATGATAAAGTACAGGTCGATCTCCAGCAGAGATATTTCACAGTTTTATTTCATTAAGTTCCCCTACAGTGACCCTGTTCATTGCCCGCCCGTAAAGACCAGCACAGTCTGATCAGTAATAAAACACATTCTGCTGCAGATCCAGAAGCTTTTGGACGCTGATGACTCTACTTCCTGCCGGGGATCATAAAAAGTTCCAGTGAGAAGTGATTTAAAATATGACTCTGGTTCTGCAGGCAAAGGCAGGTTGGCGGGGTGTCCCAGAGCCCGAGGGCCTGGATGATTCCTCTCTGCTCTCCTGCAGCTCTTTTCAGCTCTACCGTCCCCCCACACTCCTCCTTTCATTTTCTGTCGCCTGCAGCT
Source organism: Thalassoma bifasciatum (assembly GCA_008086565.1). Taxonomy (NCBI): domain Eukaryota; kingdom Metazoa; phylum Chordata; class Actinopteri; order Labriformes; family Labridae; genus Thalassoma; species Thalassoma bifasciatum. The sequence continues at coordinate 11,355 of RPOG01000722.1, read as the reverse complement.
AACTGGGTGGTGTGAGGTTCACCTTTTCTTTTCAACTACCCCTCTACGAACTCTAAGATCTCAAAGAAGGGAAGTTCTACCTTTGCTGGCCTCAGCAACTCAGGAGACGTTCATATATGGGTCAATAAAAAGACTGTAGGAGTGTGAGGAAAAAGAAGGAGCATAATATAGTTTATACTGAATATTGAATAATTTACAGTCAAAATCCCAACAGTGGTACAAAATGTTCAGGAGAGACAAGAAGTGCTTTCATGATCTGCCCTCTTTGTGGATAAGGTTAGCAACAATTTAGGTCAGAGAGAATTATTAATGTAATGCCGAGGGGCTTTGAATCAGCCTGAGTATGACTGGCATTAGAAGAAGAGACTGAACTGAAATGGTCAAGGTGTAGAAAAAAAATCTTTTCTCTCAGTAATCTGTAATCTGAGACCTTTAAACATAAAAGATGCTTATTATTGGCAAGAAAACAGTAAATATATGTTTAAAGTGCTAAGAAAAAGGTTGAAAAATTTACTTTTTTCAGGTCATTCTTATTGCTACTCTGTTTATTTTATTTTGTATAATGTTAACTGTAATACAGTGATTCCCATCCTGTGGGCTGCGGCCCCCTGGTGGGCCGCAAAGGTATTGTAAGTGGGCCTCCTATGAGTTGGGCCACAATTTTTTTTGAGACTGTAACATATTTTATTTCTATTTTATTTACCTTCCCAGGAAAAATAAAATATCTCTGATTCTTATTTTGATGCTGAAAACATTGAGTTCAAAATTTCATTTCCTTGTGTTTTGGTATTAAATAGTTTTTCAATATTATCTTTGTGGATAGAAATTCATAGGAAAATGGAGGTTGTTGATATTAGAATTGTAGGTTTCAGCTTTTGCGAGAAATTCTGTATCACAGTCTCACTGAAGGCTTAGCACCCCTGCAAGTCTGGTCCTTCCTCATTTAAAACCTATATATGTATTTATTTATTCTGTTGCAAACCTTAGTTTTCAATTCCTAACTACATATTGGACCATGTTCAAAACATATGCATTATTTGTGGATAACCTTGAAATGGCTAAATTATTGTAGATGCTCAAAAAAAAAAAAAAAACTTACATAAGCAAATTGCTGCACACAAAAAAACGGTCAAACAGTATTTTAGGCCTCCACAGAAATGTTGAATATTGATTATATCTTATGAATGCATTGGTCTGTCACTATAAGAGCATTCAAGGAGGGCTTGGATGACTTTGAGTTTGAAGTCTGAGTTATTTATGAAGATACTTTCAGAATAAAAGTCTGCATTAGCGTATCTGATAAGCAATGATGGCTGAGATCGTCAATAAAGGCGTTCAGCTTTTTAGAACGAGTTAAACTGACTTAAAGAGTGAAGTTCTGCTCTTTATGTGCCAGAATGCATTGCAACCAAGATGCTCCAGGCTCTGCTTTTCTGACTTTTTTGTAGCCGTACACTCAGTCTTTGTACGTACAGACAAAACCCCTTAAATTGTAGACATAAAATCCAGCGTCAGATAGCAAACATTATCGCAGCAGAATTAAGTGAAAGTGCTCATGAGAGAGGGCAACAAATTTTGCAGCTGTGCTCATTCTCCAGAGAAACACTGAACATGAACAACTGCAGGGCTTTTGACACGTTAAATGTAAATAGGGATAGGTTAAAAATTGACGAATAGTCCCTTTAATGCAATAAATTGTTGTTTGGATATTGCTCCAGTGGGCTTCAGAGCTCAGTGGCTCCCCAGAGTAAAGTGCTCCTGATGGATGCAGAGAGAGAGGCCCAGTCTGGTGAGAGGCTTGTGGTAAGTGGTAGGGCAGCAGGAGGCCGGGAATCTGAAGTAGCTGCCTCTGTGGATGTATTGAAAGGTCCTGTTGTGTGTCTAACACACCTGAGCCATCCCTTCGGTGGGCTCCAGGCACTTCCCAAGGGGTCGGGAGTGGGGGGGGCAGCTGTTCCTTCCTAGTTCAGTGGTGCCTCGCTGGCTTACCTGTGGCTCTGCAGCAGTTCAGTGGCGCCTCTGCTCCCGGTGGCTCGCTCTCTGGGGAAATCATCCCTCTGCTGGCTCCCAGTGCATCAAACAGACACAAAGTCCTCTACGTGTGTGTGTGTGTCAGTGTGTGTGTGTGTCTGGTTTTAGCAGCAATACCCTGCCCACAATGAGCTAATGAAACACCAATTGAATGAAAAACAGAATACAAGCACTTCCAGTAAACATTTTGTACTTTCCTCAAACAAGGTCATTGATTTAGTGCGTACCAAAGAGCCTCATCTGCTTCAAACTATTTCTTCTTACAAAGTCATTCAGGACATCCATTATTCCTCCAGATTTATTTGTTTGAGTGGCTGTTTACAAAACCAGCAGAGGTGTTTTCTAACACTGTTTTCTTACATTTGTTGAAATGTCTTCCTAATTCCTCCGTAGCTGCAGACAAAAGGCCTGTAAAAGTGCAGTGATGTGTATCAGCAAGAACACTTTGTATTGTTCCAATCAAAAACTTCAGCTAGGTTTTGGTGTGAGTATTGGTTTAAGTATTGGTATCCATATCAGTATCTGTAACAATAGCAGCATCTATATAAGAACATTGGTTTCAATGTAAATGAACTTTTCTTTACTAGTAGCAGTGTCAGTTTTAGCATATGCATTAGTATTAGTGTCTGGATCAATACCAGTGTTTGTATTGATATGATGATTAGTATCAGTGCCTTGACTGGTATCACTACCCATACCCAGATCCAGATCCAGTGTATGTATCAGTATTGATAATGTATGAGAGACTATTTTGGATTTAGTATCAATATTGGCATTTGATTAGATATTAACATTAGGATTTGCATCAATAACAATATTTCTATTGGCAAAGGCATGGTAATAGTGTTTAAACCAGTATTAGTATACTTATTAGAATCTGTACCTGTGACATCATCTGTCTGCTTCAGAGCCAATATTTGAATCTGCAAATACATAAAAAAATAAATCAAATTAAAAAAAAGATGCAGTATGTGTATTGTTATTTGTTTAGGTATCAGTCTGCATTGGTATTAGAATCTGTGTTGGTATCAATATCTGCATCAGTATCCGCATTGAAATCAGTATAAGTATCTGTTTTGGTATAGGTATCAGTATCAGTATCTGCACTGAAAACAGCAAAAGTATTTGTTTGGGTATCAGCGTCAGATTTTGCTTTAGTATAGGCATCAGTATCAGTATCTTCATTAGTTCAAGCATATGTTCTCATCAGCTTTGGTTTTAGTATGGTATCTGTATCAATAGCAGTATTTTTATTGGAAAGAGCATGAGTTTAAGTCCTGTTAGCTGTATCAGTATCGACATCAGTACCAGTACCAGCATCAGTATGTGTTGGTTCCAATATCTGTATCAGAACATTAATAGAACCCGTATCACTGCATCTTTATTCCTCACAGCATCTGTTACAGTATCAGAATCAGCATCTGCAGTTGGAATCAGTTTCAGTAGCCTATCTGTTTTGGTATCAGTATCAGCACCAGTGTCAGTGTATACATTGGTATTGACATCAGTATCTGTGTATTTCCATCAGCATTGGTTTTGGTATGGGATCTGTATAAATAACAGTTTTTGTATTGGAAACAGCACTGGTCTCTGTATCCATATCTACATCAAAATATCTGCATTGGTGTCTCTTTTGTTGTCAGTTTCTGCTGTGGTATTGGTGACAGTATTGGTTTCAGACTCAGGAGAGAAAAAATTGCATTATACCATCTCTTGATCAAGTCCACAGCTCAGCTTATCTTCATCTGTACATCTTATGTAACACGCAGGATTTCCAGCAGACGACACCATGTTTCAGAGCCCGCCTATTGTTATATCTGGATTATTATTCATCACTTGGCTGTAAGCCGCTGCAGATACTCATGCAGCGGGTTAGCATACAAGGGTTGCTTGATTGTGGTATTAACTGTGAGGGAGAAAGAGCCAGTTTCAGACTGATGGGTTTTTTTTTTTTTTTCAGATTTGATGCAACATTTTTTGATATTCTTGCATGCAGAACACACACCTTTTTGGACTGATAAGAGTTTTCTGCTGTTATTATTTTGAGTCTACTTATTTACCTGCCTTCCTCAAAGTCTATGCATATGTAAGAAAATCATCAGAAGCCAAAAATAACTTTTTCCAAGCTTTTCTGACAAACTACTCTTCAGAGATGTTATCTGATTTGGATCCTGCAGTGTACCTTCAGTGAGCTCTCTGAATTTACAAAGCCTTGTGTCTTTACTTTTTCTTATCTGTTTTTGATAATCAACAGTAGAGGAAGTTGCTATCTTGATTGCAACTTTTTTCCCAGACATCTCTTTTTCTGTTTTGATGTGTTTGAAGTTTGCACCACAAAGAATTCTGCTGATAAGAGAAGCTTTAAAGATGTGTGTCCAGCTTTTCAGGTGGGAAAACAAAGTCATTGTAGATTTGTAAATCCTTTTTAATGAGAATCACCCACCTTGAAAGGACTAACAGAGCTGTCGAGTTCTTCTGTTACGTCTACTCAACAGTATGATCATGCAAGCAGGTACTTTAATAACTCACCTGATATTACAATCTGACCTCAGAGCAGATTGTGCAGCTGCAGCAGTTTGTGCTCCAACAACAAAGTGCTGATGTGAAGTGTAGCTTTCTACCTGCAGCATCAGACTCTTAATGTATATTCATACCAAATCCCTGAAGGACCTGTCAGTGGAAAGTGAGTGTTTTTAATTACAGGAATGCCACTGGGTGGTCTGGGAGTCAAGGAGATATTAATTCATTGGTGAAAGGATGTGATAGTGTTCAATCAGGTTTTTATTCATTATCTATTTATTTATTTATGTCACTATTCTACATTTTTACATCTTGAATCTCTTGCTGTTCATCCTTTCTCTTATGTGTAACCTGTTTGTTCCAATGTGAATCCCTCTGAGCTGCGTGTTTGTGCAAGAAGTGAAATGAATAAAGTTGAGTTGATTCAAGATGACAGCAGGGATGTTTGTCCAGGCTGCTGCTTCATGTGGCAGCACGTGGGAACAAGCAAGCGAAAATATTCCAGGAACTGCAAACATCCCTTCGCTGATTCAAATGTAGTTTAAAAAGGAGCTGCCTCAGTGCCTCAGCTTCTATAAAAAAAAAAAATATTATTTAGATCCTTGACAAGCAGAGGATGAAAATTCCTCTCGGCAAACTGAAGGGCACAGTCACAGTGAGTCACAATCTGATTAGCATAGCAAACTGTGCACATCATTATCATATAGAGGGGGAGGTGACAGAGACGGACGAGGTTTGTTCTCTGCTGCTGAAACCTGTGGAGGCCTCGATGTGACTCTTTGATTAAAACGCAATGAGGCTGAAGGTGGAGAGGTTTCCTGCTGTGAGGATTAAGTTGTAGGAGAGGCAAGGGTGTGTGTGACATTTCCGCTCAGCAGAGGAGACGCAGGAATAAGGAGTGTCACAAAGTAAATATGCGACTGCCAATCATCAGAACATAGAAAACCTACATAATACAAAGAAACATCTTTGTTCAGTTTGTAACTGTTATAATGGAAGTTTTTTATAGCAAAGCAGCACCTGATCAAAATCTTAAGACCGGATGAAAAATTGCACAAATTTACATTTTGCCGTGTTGGATCTTAAAAAATGTTCTGAGAAGAGTTTATAGATGTAAAACAAAATACAAACAAATAGAAATGGGAGTGAGACAGAAAATGAAATAATCAATTTATTGAAAACAACACTTAAACTATAGAAGTTCGTAAGACCACAGCTAAAAAAAAAACCTTAAACTTCCAGGGGAACATGCAAGATGCTCCATAAAAGTAAGATTATTCCTCTGGAAGAAGAAGTTCTTTGTCAGGCGGCCATTGTGAACATAAGCATCGTCCTGTAGAAAAACCCAGTCATTACCACACAGACCAGGGCCCTCAGTCATTAAGGATGTCCCCTGCAACATCTCCACATAGCCACCCGCTGTTTGATGCCCCTGCACAACCTGAAGCTGCATTGTAAACATAATATAGAAATATAATAGAATTATAAGTCAGAAGGCATTTTTTGGTGGGTTACAACTTTGTTTAATGTGTTGTTAAAGAACAAAAATAATGTATTTGCTTATATTTCAATCAAAAAGCTAGGAAAAACAAATCAGGGAGGTCAGGGCTGATTCTCTAAATCAGGGGTTTCCAAACTGTTCAGCTCACAACCCACATAGTAGCAGTACGGGAGACAAATATTAACAAAAAAAAAGAAGCCTTAGATTCTTCATATCAGATAAAACAATTTATACCTATATATTTCTGAGCTTTTTAAATGAATCTGGAGTCTTCAGCTCAGGGAACTTCTGGGAACCAATCAATATAAGAATAGAACAGACACTTTCTGTTTGCATGTGTTTTGTTTGTAATTCAGCCTCTTTTTTTGTTTATATCTTTTCAACAATATGTGAAACATTCAGCTATTAGTTTATTTTTTGGTTAGGAATTTTGGGACCCCTCTGCCAGAGTTCACACACCCACACTTTGAGAACGACTGATCTTAATGATCTAAATAATACAATAATGTTTTTTCCTCTACAGTAATGTCCCATGAAGCCGTTCTGTGTATTACATTGTGTTCATGTCCCTCAGCGATGTGACAAAATGTGTGATACAGTGAATGTGCATGTAACACATGATGTGATTTGATAAGATATGATACGATATGTTATGATATGATGTAATATGAAGCAATATGATTGTATAATATGATTGGATCTGATTTGATTTGACATGTTCATAAGCCGTTCACGGCTCTTCTCAGCCACATCGAGGGTTTCCAGAGTGATAAGCTCACTAATTACAGTTCCTTGTGTGAGCTCTCACTCTGTTGTTTATCTAAAGGAAATTAGAAGATAATTATATTTGCGGGACCTGTTTAGACTCGTTCTGTCTCTGTTCGTCTCCTCTCCTCCACTCCCCTCTTCAAACAGTTCATTATAAATGCTGGAGAGCAAACCTCTCCAAACAAATCACTAACTGTAGCTTCACAAACAATATTATTCATGTGATGTCAGCCACTTGTCAGGATGATTTGATTAAAAGTCCACTTTATGAATTCAGCATCTGCCGTCACTTCCCCGATGCTGGGTTTTCTCTTTCATCTCGTGTCCATGCACTGAAATGTTAATATCTATAACAGAATAAACAAATAATGGCATTTTTAATTTTCTCCTTTGAAAGTGAAGATAAAAGACAACATGAACATACTGTTTTGCCAATACTTGACTTTAAGGGTGATGTCTGTAGGTGCATGAGAGTCTCAAAAGTCTGGCATTGATGCAGAAGCCAAACAAAATGTCAGGTCAGCTGATTCCAGGATGATTACCAGACACTGGCTGTGGCGTCCTTGAGAGGAGAATGACTACGACTGCGGTCAGGGTCAGCTGGTGCGTCCTTCAGCTTTAATGCAGGCCATTACATTGGTGCGCGCACACATGATAACACACACAAGGACACATTTGTATACTGTACATACACAAATAAGAGCTCAGAGCACACGCACACACTTTAACAATCATGCCAAACCTTCAGGAGAGAAAACTCCAATTAATCAATCTGCAATGAGACAAAACGAGTGAGCGATTGCCTTCAGTGGAACGGCCTTGAGAGTGATTCTTGGACAGCGCCGAGGACGTGCAGAGCAGCTCTTGCTTTGCTCACTGATCCTCACCGGGGGAACAGCACTGCAGCAAAACTGAGCCCAACAAATCCACTGCAAGACTTCTGCCTGATCTAAAAGTTTTCAGTTTCTTGGAGTGTGAGAAAACTAAAAAAAAATTCAGAAAAAAGTATCTTTTTACTTTCTAATACTAAATCAACTTGCTAAGCTGCAAATTAACAGGAATGAGCTTTCAGATTTCGACTAAAAGAGCAATAAATTAAAATCAAAAGCCTCTCTTTATAAAGTTGGACAGTTACTTCGAAGTGATGCCACACAATTTCAAATCCAGCCTTTAAAAGTCACAACCTGTGAAGTTTCGTCTTCCCGGCAATCAGACCATCTGCGGTGTTTTTCTTTGTGCATGACCCTCGAAAAACAAAAGGCAATTCATTAAGAAAATTAGCACACTGTGGTTCCCAGCATGCCCGGCTGCTGTGTTGACTTTTATTGATTCACAGAGATGCCAAAAGTGAAGCAGCAGTCATTAAGCAAAGCTGCACATCTGTTGTTGAAGGCCTGTGTAAGAAAGAGAGGCAGAGGCGAAGCTTTGCCTCCTGTTGTTTGGTTTGAACTGCCTCAGACTCTGAGTTATGACACAGAAATAAATTAATTCATTGAAGTGACAGGAGATTAATGTCTGGGAAAGGAAACTAAAAATCTGTACTACCTTGATCTTAAAGCGCCATGAATCCTTATCAAGTTTTCTTTCCTCTCTTCCTCCTTCAGGCCCCTCAGCTCGGCACCCTGATGGGCGTGTACCTGCCGTGCATCCAGAACATCTTCGGCGTCATCCTCTTCCTCAGGATGACCTGGCTGGTGGGGATCGGAGGAGTCATTGGGACCTTCATCATCGTCTTCATGTGCTGTGCCACTGTGAGTTTGATACCTAGCTTTTTGCATCGGCTCCTTGTTTGCAGCAGCTCGACCGAACGTTACCTCAAATCAGACATGCACGCATTTTCAAAAAAAGTGTCATTGAAGAACGACCTTAAAGCGGCGAGCGGCTTCACAGGTAATGAGCTGTGCAGCAGTAAAAGAGACCAGCTGTTCACCATTACAGTGTTCAGAGGAGTGAGGATGGAGGATCAGTGGAGCTGCTGAGGTTATTGTTCGGGATGTAAATATTAATTTTTATAGCATAAGAAAAGAAGTTCACCATTAACCCCGCGGCTGCTACGCTCCTACTGTATCTGTAGCTGTTTGAGGTCATTGCAGGGACGCCTGTAATCAGTAGGCAGCAAATTTGATGCCTGCATGAATATGACGCACCTTTATTTGTTAGATAATCCATGCACTGAGCGTCCTGAGTGGGGCTGCACTATAAATTGCTTTATGTATTTCATATATTTGAGCCTTTTCATTGAGTTTCTGTAGCTTATCTTGACCCAATCACATCACTAATAGATCTAAATGAGCATCCATTTGTATATTTTACTATATAACATGCGAAAACTTGCACAGTTAGAGCAAATTCTTGGTGCTCTGACATCTCACCTGTTGTCATCAGGGTCGGGCAGAGTGCAGGGTGAGTGGTCGAGTGACAATCTGCCAGTTTGTTTCTGGTTGATGTCACACAAGGTTCTCTATTTTATACTTTCAGGGTCAAAGGTGGCAACTTCCAGATTTTTCAGATTCCACAGACTCTTGGTTTGTTTTTGAGCTCTTTCTAATTTGTTTCACGTCCTTCTTCCCACATTGTATGAATTCAGGAGCTGCCATAAAACCCAAAACAGTTGTAATTTAATGATCATCTGAAACTTCGCGTCCTGCAGAAATCGCCCTTTTTCTCTTCCCAAGGTGGACCATGCTCACCAAATGCACTGTGCTTGCACTAGAAATGTCTCTAAATATTACTTTTCTTTGATTTATGTCTCTGGAAAAAGATAATTCAAGCTTACAAAAAAGGCAAAACACAGGAGGAGGACAAACCCTGTGAGCCACTATCTCTATGGCTCTCGTGTGCAGGCAGGAAGAGCACGTTATGTTAACATATTTAATGAAAATTCCAGTGATAAATTTTGTTGTGAAGAGAAACTTTATTGAGCGCAAAATCATTTTTTCCCAATATCGTACAGCCCCAATCATGAGCGATTATTTTTCTTTTCACTTTTGACGTGGGTAAAAAATATGCCCAATCAGAAAAGCACAGCAGTAAGAGCTGTGCTGATGTTGGGAAATGTTTTTTTAAATTTTTATTTGGGGGGTTTTGTGCCTTTTTATTGAGAGGAGTGGACCATGGAAAGCCAGGGAAACAGAAAGAGAGATTGGGGAGTGATATGAGGCAATGAGCTCTGCAGAGGGGTCAAACAATTTAACTGCTCAGCCGCTAAAAAATGATTTTTTTTTTTTTAGTACAAAGTCATAATATTGACCCTGCTGCAAACTTAATGAGTCCTTTCAGAGCCTCTTTGTGAAGTAAGCTCAGTCATTGATCTTATTTTCCCAGTATGATGACATGGAGTGACCACAGGTGGAGTGTGATGTTGACGCACAGTCTCTTGATGCTCCTCAAAGATTCAGAGGACGCTGCTGCTCTTTCATCCCTCCTGTTGTAGTTTGAAGACATATTTCTCAATGTGTAGAAAGAATAAAATGTGTGATGACACTCTGCGATGGTCCCTTGTTCTCATAGATGTATGGTTGTTACAGATCTGTCATACGTCAGCGTGATTCTGGTGTCAGACTGACGGCCCGCTGTGGCCTTGAGACGTACCAAAGAGTGTGTCCCACAGGACGCGCTCAGCTGCTGTCACCGATCTGAGCGGCCTCCACGAGCTGATTGTGTTTGACTTCTTTGATGCATTTGATTGTCAGGATCCATAAAATCTGCCTCCTCACACCTTATCTTCTGAGGAGTTATTATTAGGTGAGCTTATGTAATTGTGGAGGGCAGTTTCGCTCACGCTGAGCTGTCTGCCGGCGTGTCGGGGTTGTGTTTCCTCTCTCTGGTTCACAGTGTGTGTTGTAGCAGGGCTGTATGTTGGCATGTCTGTGTGTTTGTGCAGCCCAGATTTTCCTCTAGCACGGAGTGTATTTATAGAACAACCCCCTCAAATCCCAACCATGGCAAAGTTGCCTGCACAGACACACAGGCAATATGCTTCCCAATCATGTAGCTGTGTGACAGCGTGGAGGGGGCTTTGAGACAGCATGAGGATCTTTATTGATTCCTTCAACACTTTGGAAACAGGTGCAGCTCTTCAAAAAAAAATGATGCTCGGTATAATCTCTGATATATTAATATTTGAAGTGTGGAACAGCTGCTTAAGACATCAGACACAAACAAATCCAAATTGAATCGATGTTATGATTAATTTTTTTTTCGGAAATTTTTGATGCCAGTAAAGCTTCGGCAGATCTTTCATGCTCCGGTTCAAACCAAAAAAGATGTGCGTTGTAATAAAATAACCCAAGAAAAAAAAAAGCCTTGGAGATGAAAGCTGGTTCAGACTCAGTTTGACAGGAGCCATGCAAACACACACACACACACACACACACACACACACACACACACAAACAAACACACACACACACACCATGGTAAATGTCTTCTGCTTTTCACACACACTCAAAATCTCTTCGCATGTCACACACTAGTGAGTATTTAATCTTTTAAAAATACATTCTGTTCCTCTCTCCTGCTCCTGCTCATTTCTC